>WEIS01059945.1:4715-15200 GCA_013389965.1 Todus mexicanus
CCCCCGCCTCTTTTTAGTCAGACGCCTGGTTATAGAAAGAAACGGGGCCAAACACGGGGATCCATTGCAAACTCTGGGTTCACTGCACTAGAGACACTTCGTCGGCCTCCTACCATCGGGAAGGTCGTGACACAAGGAAGTATTTATAAAATAATGTCATTGTCCTCCGAAATTGAACATTCACAGACTCGAAACAATAATTAACGCCTCGCCTATGATGCCACCAGCTCACACGCACAGAGGCATAGGAAGAAAGGGAGTAACTCAAGACAGTGAAGGTGTTGTCTTCTCAATCCAAATATTATCCGAGGGGGGCCTCCTTGTCGGTGAAAGGAGGGTGTTTGTCAGAAGTTCCCATGTAAGAATGACGAAAGACCCCGTAGAAAGGGACTGCCTGGGAGTGTAGGTGTGAATCCGCCTGACTCCTATAACTGCACAAGCGTGTCAGTGATTTAACGACACTCACAGGAGAGGAACTACGCGGGTTCTACACAGGAAGGAGATTGGGGAAAAAAATAAAATAACACGAAAAATGTTCTCTTCCTCCAGCCTCTGAAAGCAACCGGTGATGGATTGGTTTCCGCAATGCGAGTTTCCTCTACTTTCTTACCGGTGGTACTTTGCCATGCTGTTTTATCTCGTTAAGATGGCCAATTCCTCATTTCCAGAGTTTGCCCGTGGAAACTCTAGATCAAATTTCTAGGGGCTTTCGATTGTCCCTTGGAGGGAACAGAGGGAATTTTGCTTGACAATTCCCCTCCTATTACGAAACAACAATAATCACTGGAAATAATTGCTCGGGTAGCCGCAAGGAAGGTGTAAATACATCGAAAGTCCTCCGGTGTTATTTCAAAGGTGGTTTTTTAAAAGGCCAATAAAAGTGGCCGAGGAAGATTTGTTCCTGAGGAGTTCTTACCCACGTCCTGCCGCAGATAAAATACTGCAGGCAAGGGCAGCACTGGCAATGAAATAAATGTTACTGCTGCTGGCTACAGCGCGCCTCGGAGCGATCCGCAGGCGCAAACAGCCAGTTTAAAAAGTGACTGTCACTTACATGAGAGTTGGGATTTTTTTTACCTCTCTTCTGAGAATCTCAGCCGTATGCCGTGGACTAAAACCCCATTTTCTTATATGAATAAAGATGATTGCTCGGAGTTTCTTTGCTGTCTTAATTAGAATAAAGTTAATATGCTAAGGCTGTGTGGTCATCCGTAGTAACTGTGTTTCTACACTTGTATCTGGATGTAAGTAGATTTCGTGGAGGAGGGGTTCAGGACGTTTTGATTCCAGTCACTTCAGCGTATACAAGAGTTATTATTATTCTTTCTGCGGGGAAAGTACTGCTTCTTCCCCATACCAAATAGCTTTCAGAATACTAAATGAAATTTCTTTCTGTGCAGGTAATATTTGCACGTATTTCTCCTCACATAAGGCCACGTTTGATTTAACCTTAATGTAAGTAGTGGTTTTCATTTCGACTTCAGCGTTTCCTTACATGTTTCTTATGAAGCGGTTGCCTCTTTTAGCTATCAACAACGTTTTTAAGGAAGAGTGGGGGGCGGTATAGAGTCCTCTGACGGTCACCTCGCCACCAGGGCTACTTCTGAAGCAGTATTTTCACGTGCTAACTCCACCATGAAATCCTGCGACCGCTCAAATTGACGCAGTAGCCACGAATTGCCCCAGCGCCCGTGGCCGGGAGCCCTGCCCGCTTGCCCGAGGGCGGGGGCTCCGGCCGCCTCCAGCCCTGGCCCCTCTCTTGAGGATGGAGCATCAAAGCATTAAAGCAGCGGCGGAGACCCTCTGTCCGGGATCTCTGGAAGCACCAGCTGGGCCATCAGCAGCAGGAGGTGCCCCTTTGGCTCACCACATCTCTTCCTAGCTACATCCCGGGAAACAGGGTTGGAAGGTGCAACTGAGATTAGGGAGGGAAGGAAATCCACGTAGCCTTTTACAGCGAAGATAACGAATGTTTCCAGACGTTGACCTCAAGGGGGAAGTTCCAGAAAGCATACATTCTGTGCCAGTTTGGAGAAGCTCCTCGAAGCACTCGGCTGCCTCTGGCTGTGGCCGCACACATGAGCTTAGGGGGTCCCGGCAGGGCTCCCGCAGGGCAGCCACTGCCCACCTCTGCGAGAGGCTGCCCTTCCTCGACCTGCTCCCAACAGCGTTTGTCTACTCCTCGCCAGGCAAATGCCCGGCAGTTTATCTGGGGAGAAAATAAGGGGAGCTGCCGGAGCTGCCTCGGCGGGCGGCGGAGCAGGGGCTGGGGTGCCAGGGCAGGCTCGGGGCCGGTGTCCGCTGCATTCATTCTGGTATCATTAACCTGGGGCTGAAGCAACTGTTTGCGTGCCCTCTCTCCCTGCTGAGAAGCTGCTTTTTTTTCCTGTCACTGATCCATCCCTTGTAAATCATTTATGAGTAACTGGGCACTTCTCGCAGGAGCTTCCCTTGATAAACTTTCCCATCTTCAGGCAAGCACCTTTTCTTTGTTAACACGAATAATTGATAAAGGATCCCAACGTACCTTAAAAAACCCATCTAAACGGCTACCGGGAACTATAGTCATTTAGGGTCACGGGGTGCTCCTGGCTTTGAAAGCGCGATACAGGAAACAATCAGGATCAAACCGGTTTAAAGAAACAGCTAGTTTTGTGTGGTTACCTGAAACCATAGATGCGAAACCCTGTCTACTTTTACAGGTTCTGGTATCGAGCGTTCAAGATCACTTCTCCAGAGCCCTTTCCCTCTCTCGCTGATCAGAGAGCATCTGGTATCCCGCTACTAACTGAGGTTCCAGTGTTTTCTTGCCTTGAAAAACAGAGAGAGAAAATGCATTGTTCAAAAGAAAAGCTGTAAACCTCTTAAAACTCTGAACCGTGAGATTACGCCCGCATCACGCGGCTATGAACCGATTTTAAGGGTTGCATTAGAGACTGTTTTCTTTCGAGGCTCCCTAGCTAAAGTATTAATTGCCAGGGTTTCATGAAAGATTTGCAGACTTTACAATCATTTATGATCCGTGCAATAAAAACTCGGTGATATGAGCAGACTGGTTCAAGGTGTAATGCAAAGATGTATTAGGTGCCCTTGGCAACTATCTGTGGGTGCTGTTTGTATTCTCCGAACACGCCCTTCGCTGCAATGAACATTTCTGCAAACCGCGGGTTGGATTGTTCATTTCCAGAGCTCTGAAGGTTCACACAAAAGAGCTATAGATTTCAGGCAGGGGAATCAAATGATTGGAAATTTATTCTAGTCCCCCGAAGAGTTCAAATGCAAGCGAGATAATTACCCTTGACGAAAAGTAAACTTGGAGGAGAAATATCTGCCTTTCCCCCTCGTAAATTAAAAACCCGACAGAGAGCACAGTTGAGTATTGCGAGCTGCAAGGCTCTCCTGACCCCCACCAAGGCGGAGATTACAGTATTGTCCGCCGCAGCTGAAGGCGGAGAGGAACCCCTCGAATCCGAAGAAAGACACCTCAAAGGGGATTGACGGTCCTCCAATGATATATCCTGTTTAGCAGCCTCACAGGCGAGCACCCTAGGCATTTTAAAGATTATCCCCCTAAAGATCTTTGAAGATTATGCTAATGACCAAAGATTACAAGACTTTACTGCGGGAGCGGAGAAACAAAACCAGCCTCGTGGCGATATTTTGCTGCCTCTCTTCTAAGACGATTTGCGCTTCCCCCTCCTTCCCGGGCCGTTCCCCTCATTAGCAGCGGACTAAGGAGGAATGCGGAGGGGGCCAGAGGGGCGGGTTCCCATTTCCCATGTCCCTCTATCTAACGGGGGCGGCGGGGGGTGCCGGCAGCACCGGGCAGGGCAGCGCCGCAGGTAGCGCGGCCGGCGGCGGGGCGCCGAGAGAGACCCAGCCCTGCCACCTAGCGGCACCCGGACGCTCTGCCCGACCCCGGCCCCGCCGCCGCTCTGCCCGCTGCCTCCCTGCTGCCGCTCTGCCCGCTGCTTCCCCTGCTGCTCTGCACACTGCCACCCCGCTGCCTCCCCCGCTGCCCGCCGCTGCCCGCTGCCATCCGCTTCCCTCGGCCCCTGCTGCCTCCGCCACAGGGTGCCTGCAGCTGGTGCGAGGGAGGAGCTACCAGCCCAGCCGGTAACGACTGCCTTGAAGTGAGAAAGTGAGCAAAATCCTGCCAGAGGGTCGAAAGTGTTCCACGCGAGGTGTCCAACGTAACGCAGGGGGGAAAAGAAAGCCGCCGGTAGCCGGGAGGTTTCGATCTGCCTGAATGTTTCGTTCACCCCCGCTTTTCCCAGTTTCACCCCACTAATATTCATCGTGTAGATGGATTGCTAAACAGAGTATAAGAGCGAGGGTCTCCATCCTGTTTGCTCCACCTGACCCATGTCAGTGATCCTATCAATTCCTTCCCCAGAAAAAGCACATCCTCTGATCATGCAAATAGAAGGTGTGGGGCACATCATCACCTAGAACATTGTCATTAGCAGTGACAATGAGTGAATTGCGTGAAGTACCAATCATGTTTGCGATGTTAGTTTTTCTGATTAAAAATCTTACCAAGCTAAAGCCAGAAAAAGGGCTTGGAAGCACACTGTTATGGATATGAGAACAAATACAATGAAAACGATTCCCCAGGTGAAGATAGTATGTCCATATGTGGAGACGCCGTTTTGATCTTATTACTTAATCCAGGTCATGCTCATGGTATGCTTTACACAAGCCGTGATTAATTTCTTTTCCTCCTAAAATATAGTCAAGAGATGCATGCATGAACAAAAGATGAAATGAAAAGTATTACATAGTTAATTTAAGGACTTCGACATCCCATACCTAAAAGAACAGATCATCGCAGATCAGCTTTCTAAGGAATTGCTGCTTGGTCTACACTTGTGAATTGTATTGTTCTACCATTATTTGATGCCTTCAATGTTATTTAGAATATAACTCATGCTTATCTATAAAAGTGATCAAAAGAGTTTATATGCATGGAAGTATCAGCATAGATACGTATCTCCTAGTCTCTGCTGGTCTTCAGGCTCTGTCCAATATGAGATGTTCTGAAATGATCCTTACTCAAGTGGAGACTTTTCCCTTTTGTGTTTGAGTGTGCAGTGGTCACCTTAGACTGCCTTCCAGAAAATATAGGTCTTGGGAGATAACTTGGAAACTGTGGGATAGGTAAGCAGGGAACATTGCTGTTGAAAGATATTTAAACAGTACCAATATGAGAACACAGCAAAACTGAAACAGGCTACAACAGGGATTACCAGGATGAATGTGCATCTGGTATTTAAATCAGTTCCACCTCACTGATTCAGTTAGGGATGATTGAATTCCAAATGTAGGCAAGACAAAAGAAAATAATATTTCACTGATAAGTGAATATCATTCACAGTGTGCATACTGATAAACTCTGTATATGTTGATATTGACAGTGTAGGCAAGGTGTATGAGAATCATCTTTTGCTGAGAGTTGGGAAAAAGTGTAACAGCAAACATCACTTAAGATTGCTAAAAGCCAATATATTTACCTATTAAATTATTTGCAAATTTAGTCACTAACCCCAGGGAATATGTCAAGATCGCCATAAAAATAACTGCACTTCATAAAATGTATTGTACTATATAAATTAAAAAGTACTAACTTTCAGTGGATTTTCTCATGTTGATTTGTACAAACAAGCATTCTCTTTCAAGGAATGGGAGAGATCGATGCATGTTTTTGACAGTAGGATGTTTTAGTGAAGTACTCATACTGTTTTTTCCTAAAAAGTTTGTATGTGTACTTTGATAGCATGCTAACATGAGTGAATTCGAGACTGTCTGCATTTCACTGAGTAAAGGAAACAAAAAGACTTAAAACAGTCTGGATGATATGTTGGTTAGAGGAAATGGAATGCATCAAACTCATTACAAAATAGCTGGTTTGCCTCTGTAGTACAAAAAATGTAAACCAAAAGAAGCATGCTGGGGAAGAGCACATTGAAAGGAGATTCTCTCCCCAGTGTGGAACACATTGGATCCTCTGAGAAACACGTAACACACTAGCCTTAGGGCTAGAGATTTGTACTATGAAGTGAATTTCAAACTTTCTTCTTTACTGGAGCGTGGTTTCCTGATACCCTTCATCATGCAGTATTGTATGAAACAGAAAACGGGATTTAGAAACGTGAATCTTTAATGAGTCCTATGACTGAAGAAAATTTCAGATGAAGCTGCAGTTCTTCAGGAAGTGCTTGAGCATGGGTCCTTTCCAAGGGGTGTAGTCCTTTAGGAACAGAATTCTCCAGCATGGGCACATGACCACATCACAAGTCCTGCCATTAGATTTGCTCCAGTGAAGTCTTGTCTCTCCATGAGTCCACAGGTCCTGCCAGGAGCCTGGTCCAGCGCAGGCTTTCCAGTGAGTCACAGACTCCTTTGGTCATCCACCTTCTCCAGCACAGGATCCTCCATGGGCTGCAGGTAGATACTTGCTCCACTGTTAACCTCCATGGGCTGCAATGTCTCACCACCGTCTCCATCACAGGCTGCAGGGCAATCTCTGCTCTGGTGTCTGGAGCATCTCTTCCCCCTCCTTCACTGACCTGATGTCTGCAGAGTTATTTCCTGCACATCCCATTCCTGTCTCCAACTGCAGGGGTTTTTTTCATCAGGTTTTTTCCCTCCTTTGAAATTTTATCACAGAAGCACTGCCATCATTGCTGATTGGCCTGGCCTTGGCCAGAGGGAGGTCTGACATGGAGCCAGGGAAGCTTCTAGCAGCTTCTCACAGGAACCACCTCTGTAGCCCCTCCCCTGCTACCAAAACCCTGCTACACAAACTCAATACAGTCTCTTATCCTGAATGAATGAATGAAAGTGACCAAACCGCGTTACCACACTGAATAGGCTGACAAAAAAACCTCTTTCAAGAGAAGAACAACTATTTACATGCTTTAGAGTTACTGTCAAAGCTCAAGCAAGCAAATTTACACCAATTCAGTTATATTCATGTTTTGTCTTATTTTTTGACCCTTGAATGTATGTAAAGTAAAATGTATAGCTGAAATACATTTATGCTGGCGCTGCTTGCTGGCCTTGTTTGGCGTTAGTTGCCGATCTCCTGATCCTGGACCAGCTGGGATCAGGGCAACATGCTGAATAAAGACAACTCTCTTTCAAGTTTATGAGAAGGAGGAGCAGCACAGCAAGTTGGTCAAAATGCCCAAAAGCCTAAAGGCCCCACACTCTATACCTGCTCCCATTTTATTGCAAGATATTTACATGCTTCTACATCCTACTGCCCTTCAGATTGGCCCTTTTGCTGAAAATACTTTTATTGTGCACCTGGCAGACGATTTTTCTATCTGCTTGTTCTCACGCTCACAACAGAGTGTCTCATGCTGTTGTCCCACTCATCCACAATCATTCCTCCAGCCTCAAGGTCAGTTTAAATTTTTGCTAACGGACAGTTCGCTATTCCTGCACATTTATACAATTAAGGCCCTTTGTGGGTGTCCTAGTCACAGAGGCAAAGCATTTCTGTATGCAAATAACTGTTGGAAGAGTAAACTCTTTTGGTAGATGAACCTTTTTTCCTTGTTTTCATTTAAAATCCCTAATGTAGTTCTAATGCTTCACAGAAGGAAACTTAGAGAAGAAATTATGCCATTTCTTAATTCCATTCCCTTGCATGTAACAATTGTAACGATTTGAAGTCTAACATCTAGAGTAGTTTCTGTGGCTTGTATTTTGTGAGGGTATGCAAAAGGTAAACTCTATTTTATTTCTCTGTAAATGTCAGGAGAGTATAAATCAATAATAGAGTGATAACTGTTCAATTAACTCATGTCACCCCTGTACCTTTGCATTAGCATCACTGTGAATGGTACTACCCTTTCACTGACCTCAGTAAAAGCAATAACATCCTTTTCTGCTAAAGTTAATTTTTTTTAAATGAATTTAGTGCTCCTGAAAGGTGACAGGTTGACAATCCTATAAAGTGAAGTTCTTTATTTGGTCACTGACTAGATACTGTACGGGTAGTATGTAATTCCACAATTTATCTAGTGATTCAACCCTATCCGAGAAGGATAAGAATGAAGTCTGGTACTTCTTTCACCCATTTTATTGAGGCATCACAACTTAGATGTCAGTTGTCAGCATAGTTTCTGATTCAATTGCTGTCAATTAGCAAGCAGAATTGGAATTCCAATTCATTTTCAGCAAGCACAACGCACATTACTGTAATCAGTATTGACAGAAGGTAGATGGCCACCACAGACCTGCAAGGGAAGGCCGTGTATCCTGTTACCAATCCCCCAAGCTGTTTTGTTTACAAAATGGCATCAAATAGTAATTCAAAAGGCACCAGAAAATCCTTGAAACCACTAAGGAAGTTAAATGCAATGTCTTAAGCTTCTCTCAAACTGCTAGCAAGATTTTGAAAGCTTTACACTTACTGGGAAAACAGAGAAAATTCATTAAATGAGCAAATAGAAGATAATTTCATTACTCTTACAAGTATATTTTAATGTATGAATTTTACACCATGGTGTAGTACTAATCAAATCTGTATATGTTTACCAGAAGTCTGAAAGGTACCAGCACTCTGAACCTTGAGACTGCAATGATTTTCATTCAGTTATCCCCCTTGCCATGGATTTCAACCAAAGAGAGGAATGTTTATGTGACTCTTTCTTGTTTGTAAGGAAAATATGCACATGCTTCCCTATCTCAGAGTGGTATACGGTACAGACAAATACAGAGAAATTAGGAACTGTTCTGACACAGTGGTAGTAAGGAAATCAGATATGAAGCTGAGGTAAGACTGTGACAGGATTCAGCCTTTAAATGTTCAAGAGTCTGTCTTTCCTCAATTGTGGGTATGGGGAAATTTTTTAAGGACAATTACTTAAAATGGCACCTGATGTTTTTATGTGTGTATTTCTGTACTTCTATGTGAACATTAACCTATTCTCATCAAAGTCAAGAGGGGATGAGTAGATGAACCAGAACTGCATCTACGATAGTTATCTACTGTGTTGGAGAGGTTGTTATTTAGGTGTCTTCTCTCTGTTCTTGGGTAGAAGTGTGCACACTAGTGCAGCAAGGATGATTTCAAAGTAGTTTTCTTCTCAATGAAGGTGTCCTGCCAGGTTACCATTCCCTGTGCCCGCCTTGTAGCATGGACATGAGGGTCCCCAGGAGTTTGTATTTGTTGCATGCAAGGAGTGCAACAAATCAGCAGTAAGTCAGCAGCAGTGAGGCAATGTGGGGAGATGTTACAGAGATCTGCATTGCACTGCTTTTTAAGTATAGATGTATGGACACATGTAGGACTGGTAACTGGAATGTTTTTGACTACCAGCACATGTGCAATGCGGTCATTCAGTCCTAAAACCATAGCAGGCTGCACCAAACTCCCCTTTTGTCCTCCAGTAATCAGTGATGTTGCAACCAGCAAAGGGTTGCAACCTTTGTAACCTCTGCTTTCTGCTCCAAATGAAGTTTTACCATAAACATTGTCCTCTGCTTTTTGGGGGGAAAGGTGGGGATTTTGTCTCTCATTCAGTCTTTTCTGAAAGACAGGTATGACTGATGCAATTTTTAGCAGGAGCAACTTTAAGCTCCCGGACTATATCTATATTAAGGGTTCTGGGTGAGACAGGTGGCAACAGTCCTACCTCTTTTTCTGTGGTTTTACGGGAAGAAAACGTGAGACGTTAGGCTACAAATGAGCTACAGTGCTATCTATGATTTCTACATCATTCCTTATCTAGACAGTGAAGTGCCAAGAGCTAGAGGGTATCCTGGACATACTGCACATAGTCAAAAGTACTTGTAGTAATGCCATCATATTCAAGTCCTAATATTTTCTTCACAGTAAACTGTTTTTGCAGCTCTCTTAGAATCTAGCCTTTTGAAATGTGACAGGAATAAGTATTTGGATGATTGGATGATGCGATCTTTTTTTAAAATGTTGCAGGGACTTAGTTATATCTTTGGATGTATTTCCAACCCTTGAGAGATAGTTTTTAAAATATTTTCCCTTTGGCTTAGTGTAATATTCTCTTGTTTGGGGTTACCCAGTTACCTAGACTGCAGAATGCTGTTGTGCGAGGTTACACTGATGTTTTTCTTGTGGAATGCTTGTCTGGGCTTACTTCAGGACATGTGCGTATGTGCATCTCTTCTTACATTTAAATGCAGCCACTCCTCAGTGTGCCATCTCATTAATTGTACACTGAAAAAAAGAAAAGAACACTGTGACCTGTGTATATGTAGTACTTAGTGAGAACCTAGGGAATTATTTAATGAATTAAATTACTTCAGATATTTCTTCTACATTCTTGAATAGCCCACTATATCCCATATGCCTGTAGAAATTGCTATAGGGCTCAGGTGGTCCCTCATTAGGTATAATGTCATTTAATTTCTTCCATCTTTATGCTGGATGTACCTTCAAATAAAGCTTGATAGCATAATTCTCAGTGGCCATAATTAACAAATGAGACAGAG
>WEIS01059947.1:8957-22646 GCA_013389965.1 Todus mexicanus
CTGGCTATTCAATCAGTCCTAAGAAGCCTGGATCTAAGCGCATTTCTAAAGGGTGCGTTTGGAAAGGTGATTTAGTCTCTGTATTGGGTTTGGCTGGGCTGGAGTTAGTGTGCCCAGAGCTTGCTAAGACACCGGTGTTGTGAGTGCTGCTGAGCAGGGCTGGCACAGCACCAGGGGATGGGGTGGACAAGATCCTGGGAGGGGACACAGTCAGGACAGCTGACCCAAACTGTCCAAAGAGCTATTCCGTACCATCTGAGATCAGCTCAGGAGTAAATGCTGGAGGAAAAGAGGAGGAGTGGGGGGCATCCGTGGCAGAAGATGTTAATCCCCCAAACAACTGCTACATGTATCGGAGCCTTGCTTCCTGGGAGAGGCTGAACATTGCCTGCTATGGGAAGTGGAGATTAAAACACATATTTTGCCTTGCTTGACCATCGATTTCTCCAGTTACAAAGACAAAAAGGCAGCCACCGAGGATTTGAAAGACAAAAGGTAACTTGTTTTGCCGTTAGTTTTTTAGCCCTGCTGTTCAATCAGTCCTAAGAAGCCTGGATCTAAGTGCACTTCTAAAGCGTGCGTTTGAAAAGGTGATTTAGTCTGCACAGGCCATTTTCAGCTTCTGTGAACAAGCAAAAGGCTCTTCGGGCTTTGTGCCTTATTTTACCCAATAACCGCAACATAAAATAACAGCATTTGAGTGCAGTGCTACATTCAGGTTTTAAAAAACAACCCCTCAACCAACCAACAACTCGGGCCTGGGTCACCACTGCATTGTGCCAGAGTGACTCCAATTAAAGCTAATGGAATGTTACCAGAATAAAGTGGGTTGGAACAAAGCAGCCAGCCATTACCTCTTGCTGAAATCGAGCGTGCAAGACATCAATCCATTATTAAACCATAATTAAATGGTTTAGTAGTCGGGCTACTCTTTTGTCTTCCTCGATCATTCAGGAAGTATATATAAAATACACTTTTATCTCTGAGTTGTAACAGGAGAGGAAAGAACAGAGCCTAGCTGAGGAATGCACACTTCAAGGAGTCGAAGCGATATTTCATCTAAAAAAAGGGTAGAGAAAAAAACCCAAACCCAACATCCAAGCCCAAACAACCTTGTGGATATGAAACCAGAAGCTGTCAAAGCCTCCTTGGACAATTCTATTTCAATCAGGAACGAGGAGATGAAACGTTACTCTCAGCGGGAAAACGAAGGGCAACCGCAATCTCAATATTAAAACAAGGTTGATAAAAATCTCTCAGCCTCTGTGCTACCAGCTGCATCTTACGTCTCGGGAAAAATGGGCACACGCCGCATAATGAATTTCAGAACTGCATAGAGAAAAAAGGAGAGTGCAGCCTGGAGGTAGCTTTGTTCTATTATCAAGAGCTGCAAAATCATCCCTTATCATTAGTGGCAGGTGTATATAACCTCCCCTCCAAACACTGATAACTTCGGGCTTCCCAGACCTCCGTGGCTCAGGCACAATTAATCTCTATTTAACAAGACGGGGAAACCTGTTTGTGGGGGAGCAGCGCTGGAAACTGCGCTGGGGAAGAGAAAACAGAAGAAGAGCAAGCTGTTGTCTGGAGGCCGGGCACACAGCTGCACTGGGATGAAGGTTTCGTTTCTAGCAAAGCCATTTGCACAATGGTGATGAACTTTATTAACAGAAGTGGTTCGAACGCAAAATATACCATTCGTGGGAATGACAGGGCTGTAGAGCTGTAGAAGAGATGATGAGTCCCACACGGTACGTGGTACTACTGCTCCCCCAAAGCCTCATCTCTCCTAACCTGTATGTGAGACAACAATCTCTGGATTATGGGCCACGGTGTCCCCCACAACAACAGCTCCCAAAGCAAAGGTGATTCAGCCACTAGGAAGAATCAATTTTTACACAATATGCGTAGAAACATGGGACTACCGCCTTACTTTATTTTAGAATTGGTTATTGAAAATTGAGAAGTCACTTCACTCTGATGCAGAAAGCAAGCCAGCATCTCCTACAGATCCTGAATTTTCAGTCCTTTCTACTAGCCGGGTTCTCTTCATTCCATACGGAACTAGCGGATACCAAACAAGACCAAGGTTTCGAATTCAACACCTGCCATGATTACAACGTTCACATTTTTGTTTGAAAACACCCGAGATGCTTCAAAGGTGAATGAACAAACAGAAAAAAAAAAGCAAACCCTTCCCTGTTCGGCAGTCCAGACCAAATCCATGTGCTGTGCTCCCCTCATTTTAAAAAATAAACACCACATAAAAATCCCCCCTCAAACCACAGGGAGCAACCTAATCAAATGATGAGTGTTTCTTTCTCTCCTTCCCGGAGAGCTCACAGCAGTTCTGGCTCCTACCACTTGACCGGGCTTTGCCCTCGTGACTGTTCTGTCTTCACGTATGTGTCATACAGTTCTCTCAGGAGCAGGAAGAGTTCCTCGAGGTTGTCTCCTGTCAACGCAGACAACGCAATGACGCGTTCGTCTATCTGGTCTTTAAGGAGAGGCAGATTGATCCTGGACTGAGCGAGGTCGATCTTATTGCCGATGACAACACAGGGCCTCTCGGACAATCCTTTCTGATACTGTTCCAGTTCGTATTTTAAGTCTTGCAGCTGAGTCCAGGGCTGAGGCACAGAGAGATCCACCACGTATAAGAGAAAGCGGCAGCGCTCGATGTGCCTTAGGAAGGCCACCCCTAGGCCCCTGTTTTGATGGGCGCCTTTTATCAGGCCAGGAATGTCAGCAACTACAACGAGAGAAATTCCACAGTGAATCCAACACACCCAACAACAACAAAATCCCAAACCCCAATCTTTTACTGGCCACTACAAGTACTTTCAGAATTACATCTCAACGAATCAGTATTCAAGCACACCTAAGGTTAAACGCGGCTGCTCTTATCTTTTACCACCCCCCCAGATTTGGATTATTCCAGAGGAGGCAGAATGTAGATTGCTGGTTTGATATTAAGAGCACATGTCAGAGAACGTGGAATGGGGTTTCAGTTGTGTTTCGCTTGAAGTTCTTCAGAACTAGCAAGAATTCTACGGAACTTCCAAACTTACTCCTGCAGCATTTCGAAGAATACCCCAAGCGACACAAATGGCTCTCAAGGTACACGCAAGATGCCGCAGCTCTCACCTGCTACTTGTTCGTAGTCTTGGTAGTGGACAATGCCCACGTGGGGATTGAGGGTTGTGAAGGGGTAGGCAGCCACGGCTGGCCTTGCACGAGAGATCGCTCGCAGAAGCGAGGATTTGCCAGCGTTGGGAAAGCCCACCTGGAATACAAACACTCGTTAAAAGCAGCTTAATCCCGATTAAAAAGAACCCCAACCAAACCTCAGCTTTTGCAGATGTTCTATCACAATGTTAATTTTGCGTGCTTAGCTCCAAAAAGCATTCTGGTTTCCCTCTTCTGTTCAATTCATACATGTAATTTCTCATAAACATCAAATAGATCAAACAAAAAAAGTTAAGAGAGATCTTTCTATGTGTTGTCTTAAGTATTTACTTTGTTCAGAGCCAAAAGGATGTACGCTGCAAGATCTCTTTTTACCCTGAAATAACGTTATGACACTTTGCCCTGCATTTCCCATTTTATCTGTTTCCTAACTCTGATTTATTATTTTGCAAAAGAATTCAGAATTGCCTTTGTCCCTGATTCAGGAACATCGTTTGGCCTCTGAGTAACCCAAAATCCTACAAATTTGGGGTTTTCATAGTCTTGACATCAAAGAACCAAACTGAAACTTGGCCTTCTGGGGAGAAGTCAAGAATTTAAGCAAACCTATCCCAGAAATGAAGTTACTCAGGGAAATCCTCCAGCTGACATACGATAGCTCCACAGATGGTCAAGAATTCCCAGATGAAAGCAGATCAAATCCTAAATTCTATTCAGACCCTCTGAATTCTTGTCAAAGAAATGTAAAGTACAGAACAGATTCACATCAGCTTTCCATGCTAGTGCCAAAAATGAGAGAAGTGGACCGGCGTGTCCAGCTGGTCAGAGAGCGATGTGTATTGATCCACCGCTGCCAACTCTTTTCTTAGGCTCTCAACAAATTCTGCGACACCAGACAGATACTCTGCAGTTCTTGAATTACAGTGAGAACTGTTTGCAGCAAAGCAGCATTTTAACAGCTTTGTCAGCTGGTGTTCAGACGTTTTCATACTTCCCTGAAAACAGCTTAAGCCCTAAATTGACATCCCAGGGATGAAACAGAAGATGTTTTGAACTTTATCGGTTTTCTGGTTTATAAAAAACATGGAAAGTATTTTAGAACTCTCCACACTGTCCACCTGCACAATCAGCAGACAAAGCCTGCTGGACATCAGCAGTGAGACTGAGAAATCCTGCCCATTGTTTTGTCTATCTATAGTGTTAATTTTAGCAAAAGTAGGATGACGTCAAGTAGCAAGAGAGTGACAGCTCGGCAAATGTCTTTGGACACCCTTCTCCCAGGTAACAGCAAGAAAGCATCAAGCTGCATCTCCAAACAAGCAGAGCAAAAGGCTAACGAAAATGTTACCCAACATTATTTCTTCAGTCAGTCAGTTGTCATCCTACAACGATAAGGAAGCTGAAGAACCGCAGCGACACTCACCAGTCCTGCGTGAGCCGTTGTCTTCAGTTCCAAATGAAGGACCCTCTCCTGACCTGGCTCTCCTGGAGTAAACGTTGTTGGAGCTCGGTTTTCATTGGAAAGGAAGAAGCGATTCCCTTTCCCTCCAGCTCCTCCGTAAGCCGCAACGTACTCTTCACCGTGCCGAGTGAGGTCAGCCATGACTTTCCCATCCTCCTTCACCAACGTCCCTACAGGGACCTGAAATGGAAGAGAGGTGTGAGCATCATGCTGAAGCTCAAAGCGCGCAGCAGATCCTTTATCAGCTGATTTCAGATCTGTTGAAAATCATTCCTCTGTTGTCTCAAGCTGAGGAATCCACACAGGGAAGCCTATGTACTTCACGAGGCTCATGATCTGGACCCAAACGGCACCGTCAGGCACTTGCACTGCACTAAACCCACAGAATATCTTTGGTTAGAAGAGACCTTGGAGATCATCTAGCTCTTTGAGATCATCTTTGACTCCACCAGTGCCTATTCCGGTGTTTGATAACCCTTTCAGTGAAGAAAAATGTTACCAGTACTACAACACCCTTTCTCTCCTTTTATGCACAGAAGCCCAAGCACAGTAGTGAGCTAAGAAACACACCGTAGGTGTGCTCTGGCCTGCTGAAGAGAAAGAAAGCATGAAAGAAAAAAGCCTGCTCCTGTTTAAGACGTCCCATGTTGCGATAGCTCTAGGCATACAACCCCTAGAAGCAAAGCAAATCAGAACTGTATGTGTTTTGCCCAGAGGTTCCTTCCAAAGAAGTCAGACTTCTATAAACAATTTAAAGCAGCTTGATCTGCTCGTGCCTCAGCAGAGGCAGCGCACGAGGCTCGCTGAAAACACACACGAGATTTTTCTCATCGTAAGGTGACCCAGCCTGGAAACCAGCCACGTCAACACAAAGCTAACACAGGCGGGCGACCTTCCCGGACTCACTTTAACATACACACTGGCGCCGTTAGCTCCGTAACAGTTTTTCCTTCCTCCTCTCTCTCCGTGAACACCTTGATAGAAGGGGAGGACCGAAGAAAGTGACTTGGTTTGCTGGTCAGCTGTAAAGCAAAATATGTGCATTTTAAAGGCGTCGCTTTAGGAGAAGAGGTACAGAAAATCAACCTCCTGACTGTTCCTTCCCTTTTCAAATATTGCAGGAATGCATATCCTATTTACTGCCTCAACAAGAATATGGCAGGGAAGACTAATATTAATGTGAGGGTGAAGTTTAACTGCCTTGACTTACCTGCTTGGCTTTATTAACCGTGCGCTTTATTAACTGGCCATTCCAAAATCAGCCCTTACAGAATGCTCTCAAAATTTGGGGCTGATTTTGGGGGTGGGGGTGCTAAGGTAACATAAAAAGGTAACATAAAAATAAAAAAAAGCAGATTTAATGAGTTTTACCTTTCAAAACAACCGGGCCGCCATCCCCTCCATTTCCACCATCAGGACCTCCAAACACTTTTCTGGGTTCACTATAAAAAGAATGACCCCCTTCTCCTCCTTGTCCTCCAACTACACGCACTCTCCGGTGATCCACGAAGTAGCGCGTCTGTAAGAGGGACGGATTTTGTACCCATTAAAACCAGTTTATCGTGGTCATCTTCCGAACGGCTGACTGTTCTGCTGAACTTACTGATACGCAGTCAAGAGTAAAAATAAAAATAAACCACAACTCTGCTGCCACTCACAGCTCAACTCAACACAGCGTGCTAAGGACGATAGTTAAAGAAAACTAGATCTCATTTTTCAAGTGTTTTTGAGAATCCCCTTAAAAATACATGCCTGAGGCTGTGTTGACATAACCTAACGTAACAGCTCAGACACCAGAAGGGAACATTAAGGCAACTAATAACAGAAAAGTATCGTTTTAACATGGTTATATAAAGCTGATAGGTAGCTCGAGAAAGCCACCACACTAGAAACCAAGAATCGCTCAGTAATTGTGTCCTACTTGTGAAAACAATTTTTGTTTTTAAATAGATACATAAACTTTTTTACTTCTTTAAATTGAACTGGAATTTGGAAAGGAAAAAAGGACATAGCAGATGTGTGGGAGGGATATTCTCCAACTTTCTATACCAGAATTTCTCCTGCTTTCTATACCGGGTGATGAAATGAAGGCAAACATCAATCTTTTAACAATTAAGGAAGTTATTAAAGGCAAAGAATAGAAGTATTTACTAATATAATACGCAGAGGAAATCTTAGTACGTGCCACAACCAGTTGCTTGGGGCTAAAAAAACCCCAAAAAAACCCAACAAACAGCGTACTGAGAATTCTTGATCTTGGCTCTATTAAGATTTGACTTCTGGCAAACTAATTCCGCTGCACCTTGTTTCAGCTTTTCTGTCATCAAAATAGCTTTGATGATATTCACTTGTCTCCCAGAAGTGGGCTGAAACCACCAAGGGGAAATATTAGAGAAGTATATTCATATAAACAGGTGAAATGTATATATATATATATATATACACATAATATAATAAATACTTACCCAGATGAAAAGGGAAAAGCAGGACCTTGATGGTAACATTCAAATTCTGTTAATTACTAAAGGACTTCATAATGAGAAGGAGCATAAAGGTGACTTTAATTAACCCGAACAGGATGTCAGGGAGAAATTAGTACTATGATACTAAGATAAGCAACTGAAAAAAAATCCCATACCCTAAACTGTAGATAATTAAACTATGACGAGTGACTTCTTTAAAAGCCTTTCTTTTAGAAAAGCATTTGGCACCACCACACGGCAAGACAGGAAAGCACCACTTTAAGTGGGAATTCAGTGATTTATTATTGCTCATAGAAAAGAAGGTTTTCCAGAAGAGCATGACTAGAGAAAGAAGGTGGTGAAGAAGTGAAGGAAGGCGAAGAATAAGCTCTAGAATCTTAGAATATTAAGGGTTGGAAGGGATCTCAAGAGATCATCGAGTCCAACCCCCCTGCCCAAGCAGGGCCCTGCAGCATCTCCGACATCAAACTTTGGCAGCTGGCTACTGTGCAAGACTATAAAAACAGGGACAAACAGAAGAGTATTTTAAATAGCTTTAAAGCTGGGTAGAACTTGAGCCTTTTAGCTTTAAAGCTGGGTAGGACTTGTGCATTTTAGCTTTATAGCTAGGTAGGACTTGAGCCTTTTAGTTTTACAGCTGGGTAGGACTCTGCTTCCCCGCGCCGGGGATACTCAGTAGGCACGGGCAGCCCCCTGAGCTCTGCTAATGCCCCAGGGCGGACTCTCCTCCTCCTTTAGCAGCTTTTTAGCACAGTTATCTCCTCCCACCCCCAACCCGAGCTCCTTTGCTGGCTGTAACGGGAGCAGGGCGAGGCGCAGGTGCCGCCCGGCGAGGCGCTGGGGCTCCGGCTCTTTCACTCACCAGTTTCCTCTCCGAAATGACCCTTTTTTGCCTCAGCCGCCTGTTCTTGGAGCACCTGGAGCAGCTTGTGGAGAAGAAACTCGGCGGCGGCGGCGGCTGGTTGAGAAGGAGGAGGAGGAAGAGGCGGCAGCCATGGGGCGGCCTCCCCTGGCGAAAGGTGCCCAGCAGGGCGCTGGCAGCACGGCCAGACAGCACCGCCCAGCACCGCGGCAGCATGGCAGGGGGCACACAGATATCCTGGCCCTGCTGGCAGAGCCTTACCGGGTCAGCCTTACTGGGAGAGCTTTACTGGGACTTACAGGGACAGCGCAGCCGCGTCCCGCCCTCCCCCCGGCCCCGGCCGCGCAGCCGCAGCTGCGCCTGTGGGGAAAGCGCGGGAAGGGGCGTCCTCTGCAGCCTCCCCTCAGCCCGGCCCTCCCCTCAGCCCGGCCCTCCCCTCAGTCCGTCCCTCCTCTCAGCCCATCCGTCCCCTCAGCCTCGCCACTTCTCTCACAGCCCCACCGCCGGGCGAAGCACGAAGATCCCCCATTTGGGGTCCCTTTTTCCCCCTCAGGGTCCTTCTCGCCCGCTGTGGTCCCGCTGTTGAGGGGCTGCAATGGCGCCTGTGCAGGGCACAGCCTGTGGGGTGACCGGGGGTGCTGGTGATGGTTTGGGCTGGAAGGGATATTTCAAGGTTATCTGGTCCAACCCCCCCTGCAAGGAGCAGGGATATAGAATCATAGAATCATTGAGGTTGGAAAAGACCCTCGGGATCATCCAACCCTACACTGCAAAGTTCACAGAATCGGTGTTCGGGATTGGAAGGGACCTCGAAAGATCATCTAGTCCAATTCCCCCTTGCCCAGACCAGGATCACCCAGATCAAGTCACACAGGAACTTGTCCAGATGGGTTTGAAACGTCTCCAGAGAAGGAGACTCCACAAGCCCCCTGGGCAGCCTGGGCCAGGCTCTGTCACCCTGGAAAGAAGTTTTGTCTAATATTCAAGAGGAACCTCCTGTGTTCCAGCTTACACCGATTACCCCTTGTCCTATCATTGGGTGCCACGGAGAATACTGGCTCCATCCTCCCAACACTTGCCCTTTATGTATTTATAAATATTAATGAGGTCACCCCTAAACCGTATCCCCCAACACCACGTCTAAATGACCTTTAAACACATCCAGTGATGGGGATTCAACCACCTCCCTGGGCAGCCTATTCCAGTAGCTGACTACTCTTTCTGTAAAATTTTTTTTTCTAATGTCTAGTATCTGCAATTACAGGAGGTTGCTCAGACCCTCAGCCAACCTCCCCTGCAACGGTGCCAGGGATGGGGCAGCGATCACCTCTCGGGGCAACCTGGGCCAGGCTCTCATCACCCTCGGTGTCAAAAATCTCTTCCTTCTCCAGAGTCTAAATCTCCCTCTTTTAGTTTCAAACCATCCCCTCTTGTCCCCATCTTTCTGCCAGGGCCCCTTGAAGTACTGGAAGGCATCAGGGTTGTCTTGGCCCCTTGAGGAGCCTATTAGTTCTCCTGCGCCATCGGTAACCCAGGCACACGTCCCCTGCCCCTCTGAGATGAGGTGTTAGTTACGGACGCCCCCTCTGCACACACCGAGTGTTTGATCCTTGCTTATCAAATAATTTGAACACTGGGACAAACTTTTATCATAGATATATCAGAAAAGGAGGGAGAAAGTGCAGCTCAGAAGCCTCCCCCTTTGTAGGTTGTTTCCATTCAAAAGTCCGTGTTGTAAGAAAAGTACCACCAGCTTCGTTTTCAGATAATTTTTAACCTAAACGATTCTCAAGCATTCTGTATTACAAAACAGAAAATGATACAACGAATGGAAGAAGTCAAAATGCTGGGATCACTTTGTTTCCACATCAATACATAAAAATGGACAACACGTTAAATAAACATCTTGTTATTAACAATTAGAAATATTAACACCAAAAAATCATGTATAAATTAGGAAATAAATGTACAAACTATTTCCAAAGTGCTCTTTCAAATACATTATATACACAACATTCAAGAAGTTCTTAATGTAAGACATTTCAGATTGATGTAGTGTTGCTGTTTCATTTTAAGCGTCGTTCATATTCTCTCACAAGTATTTCAGCACTTTCAAAAACCACATAAAAGGCAT
This sequence comes from Todus mexicanus, assembly GCA_013389965.1. Classification (NCBI taxonomy): domain Eukaryota; kingdom Metazoa; phylum Chordata; class Aves; order Coraciiformes; family Todidae; genus Todus; species Todus mexicanus. The sequence continues at coordinate 19,088 of WEIS01059947.1, forward strand.
ATTTCCAAGCTGGCAAAGAGCAATATTGTATTCTTCTGGCTACCTGTAACACTATTATATTGTAAAGAAAGCAATCTTACTTCCTTTCTCTTCTGTGCTATTTGAGAGTACTCACTTGTACGAAAACACCAGCAGGAAAGATGAGAGAAATGAGGACTGACTGAAAAAAAAAAAGTGTCTTCTATTTTATCAGTAATTAAAATTATGAACGTAGCAAGGGCAGTTCTTGGACAACATTTAATAGTAAACTCTTTTGCTGTCCTGTTAATGTCTTTATAGGGAAAAAAAATTATGAATTGAGAGATCTTTGATTCTCCACGTGGGTTTTTTTTTTCAAAATATAAAGTACTAGAACTTCAAATCCTCTAAATACACCAGTTCAGATGAAGAAAAGGAGAAAATCCTACAGAGGGTGTATTTATACTGTAAATTTGCAGTTAATCTCATATTAAAAAATGCTCACAGAGTATAGTCATCCTGGCCTTTTGCCTCAGAAGTTTGAACGTAGTATTTCATTCAGCACTTACAGAAGCAATTCTTAAGTGCTTTTTTCCAACACTTCATAAGAACATATAAAACTGAAATGACATTGTTCATACTGGCTTTTACATACCACTGGTTTTTACATCTAAATTCTCCCTCCATAGGTATTCTTTCACTGGTTGACTCCGTTAATAGTTCCCCTCTCTATGTGCATAATATTGTTTCACAATTAAAGCTGAATTTGGTTGCTTATCTGCAATGAAGATTTCTTTTTGCTTGTTTCTTTTGCTTCTGAACTATTTCTGTCAAGCTACAAGAGAAAAATAAAAGCCATGATGAGCTGCGAGAACAATAGACCAAAAAATCTGACAGTATTTATGGTTATAAGGCTCACTGGAAAATCTGAGCGAGGGCATTGGAAGGATCAGAAATAAAGGAGGATGTCAGCCACCTGCTTGCAAAATTCGGCATGAAAATGCGTGTGCGAGTTACAGAACTCGGAGTGGCATATTTAAGACTGGAGTTTTGCCAGATGTTTTTCTCAGCTGAGCACAACATGAAGCAATCCTGACATCTAGCAGGCTGACGCCGCGCATCTCAGAGCTCCCTTCAACTTTCCTTTCCATGATAGAAATACTTTTGTCCGCATGGATACATAAAAGGTGCCTCTAGTGATGAACATTTTCCTGAATACAGGTTTTGTTCCTCTTTCTGTCCTTTTCACAATAGAAACATGGGCTTATGCGGATTATTGACTTGTTAAGACTCGGGTAGTTAGCCCTGGTAGGGGTTGCAGAAGTTGTCAGTGATATTATCATCTAGCATAGAACTGTCTTCACAGAAGGAATGCATCCATCCCCTTGTTCTTAAGAAAAAGAGCCATGGATTTCAGAGGCTGGCAGGTGATCTTCAACACGTTTCCTTAGAAGAAGATCACTGACCTACCAGGGGATACCTCCCTGGGCTGGGCTATGACTGAACGGCTTTGTACGGAGCCAGCCGGCACAATAACCCGGCTGCTTTCCAGAGCGGGGCACAACTGTGATCCAATGATCCTAAAACTATTTAGAAACATCAAGAATGGGGCAAAGGGCGGGACAGGGAGGCGGGGTGGGTGGGTAAATGAAAAACTTCTGCGTTGTATCAACATACAGTACTATACACAGCACCAAATATCAAACCATTAAAGCATTGTCTTGTTACCAGTAGTGCACTGCTTCATATCCAGCATGAAATGAACACTGTTCACATACAGACGCTGCTTTGTGCTAAGGGGGAGGGGGGGAACCAACATATTACGATTAATCAAAACTGCCTGTACATCCAGTTTGAAAGATGGAGATACGATTGAAATGCATCTGACACGGGAGCGTGTTCTTTTATTGCTGGTAATTTCCGTATTGTCCCTATTAAAAAGAAAACAAACAGCAGAGAAATAAAAATGTAAGAGAATAACGTATCAGAGGTTTACAAACAGTTGGACAATTCCTTTTCGGTCTACGAATTCTGAAAGACCCACTGAAGTATCACCAATACGCCTGCCCCAAACTATCAGATGGATGTATCTGCAGAGCTAACAGCTAAATCTGCTTTTCCATAGCGGAGATTTCAGCAATTTACCTGCTCGTAGCCGTAAGGCCTCTGTTGCTGAGCGGACGGGCCTGTCTGGGAAGCTCTGTAACTTCCATATTGCTGCCCCTGCCCCTGTTGGTAGCTGGAATATTGTGAAGAGGCTCCTTGTGCAGGACCTGAGGAGACAGTGAAATCTGTTACTAAGGCTTGATTTGCTTGGGGGGGTTCTTACAGTTAATATAATGTAAAACATGACGATAACAAAGCAAGCTCTGTGAGGGTGAACGGCAAGTAATTTTTGCCTAGATCTCTGGCCCCTCTTTTTGTAGTAAATAACCTGAACGGGTTTATTCCTCCCAAAGGCCGAGGATACATATGAGCTGCCTCTAGGCAGTGAGAAAACTCAGACTTTCGCTGGCAGTGGGGAGATCTGCCACTGTTGCCCAGCAGGGTTTGAAAGCCCTGCGCCAGTGAGAGCTGCACGTTCACTTCTTCCTTCTGCCTCAGTCCCTTACCAAGGAATAAAACCTCTGTGATGCTGCAAGAAATCTAATTCTCTGGCCTGCTGATGTTAGGAGATGTGTAGGAGGCCTGAGAATCCAGGCAGCGACCTCCTGCCAGCTCTTACCAGGGAGTCCACCCAAGGCAAAACTCTATTTTCTAACTTTCTTTCAAAAGCGAGAGGGATTCAGGATGGAACGCGGTGCTACGCTAATGGCTGTTACTCCAGAATCCCTTTTCTTGGCTGCTTTTGGTGTGCGGATGTCCAAATAACTTCGGAAATAGGAATAATCAAGAAAATAATCAAGGAAATAATGTAAAGCATAGCTTAGGAAAGGAGGCATCAGGGTGAAGTTTTGCAAACCCTTGACTGGTCAGTGATTTTTTTCTTACCGTATCCTTGCTGTTGTCCTGGGTAGCTTTGTTGATTGGGGTATTGCTGCTGGGAATACGTTTGCTGTTGCGCAGCTCCCTGTTGGTATCCCGCCTGCTGCTGGCTGTACTGGGAATTTCCTGAAGAGGGAAAAACCGTAAGAGTTTGGTTATAGTTGAGGCAGGTATTTCACTGTACACACGAACCATGAGGAGAACAAAGGAGCCTTGGTCTGGAACTCTTTTCAGAAGCAGGCGATCGCATTTTGCCAGTCAGGATGTTTATTTCTTCAGTAGTTTTTAGTTCTTTTGAACCAGGGAGAGCTGTTTATTTATACACATCACTAAATAAGCACGCAACCTGCTCCCCAAAGAATTGAATTTTTTTTTTTTCACCCCAGAAGCGTTTCAGAAGAAAAACACAAAGTCACAAAGGGTGCCAGGGTAAAGAGACTCTTTCTCAAGAAGCTCTCCCACTGTATTTTCTTCTAGATTATTGTGTTTATTCCCATATCCCAGAAAGAACACTTATCTGGTTGTTACTGGTGTTTTTGGAAATACCTATACTGGAAATTCCATTTGCAGGATCCTGAAACAACAAAATAAACGGAGACTATACAGACAACATTGC
>WEIS01059949.1:3500-13557 GCA_013389965.1 Todus mexicanus
ACATTCGTAACCACGTCAGGGCCAAAATCCCTGCACAGCCATTCAAAATGCATCCAAGGCTTGTGCTTTGCTTCTGGAAACTTTATTCTCACTTTACATATAGTCAAAACCTGACAAGAGCTCACTGTCGGATTATGCAGGAAATCTGCAAGTTTTACCAAGGTGTGATCTTATGCTTTTTCACACATTATTGTATCATGCCGCGCCAGAACACTAACGTATGCACAGTTCTAAAATAGTCTGCATTATTACAACCCGGCACGGAGAACAGCGCTAAAAAGCCAACACGCAGACCTCCAGAGATTTGCTCCTCAGTCGCTTGCAAACTGATAATGGGTCACAATTCCTTTCTTAGCAAGGGGAACAAAAAAAAAAAAAAATTAAAAGAAGAAGAAACAAAACAAAACAGACTTAGCATTTTAAAACGTTTTTCCCCATTTCTCTCTCTTTTAAATGAAACTGTCAATTTCAGAATTGTCTTTGGTCATGTCAGGGTGGGAGAATGGGATTTAATAACATTTAACTGACTTGCTATCAAGAAGGAAACATATTTTTCTTCTCTCAAATTTGAAACCAACACTTTCTTTTTTTTTTTTATGTTGGCCTACTTTCTTTTAAGTTGCTTTTCAATTATTTATGAAAATGCAATAATGCATTACTTTGCTGTGCAAATGTTTAGAAGGAGGAGATAGTGTCTTTCAAGTAAAAAATAAAAACACACATGGTTATAGAGGGGTTTATTTAAAAGCGCATTGCAGGTGACACTTTACAAAAACAATACACTTTCATTTGCCCCCCTCTCCATATCCCCATTTTCTTTAAACTGTGTGTTTTGAGCCAATAAAAAGAAGTCCAGAGCTCCACAGAAACACCCCACTCACTGCTCTCCAAAGCTGGAGCTGTAACAAACAAACAAAAGCTCTGCATGGGAAACAGTACAACGGGCTGAACCAAAACCTATTACGACATTAAAGACTTCGCACTTTCTCAACAGCAAAAAGAGGACAAAATCTTGTCCCACTAAATAAAGGAAACTAACAGTAAAAGTCTCAATGTTTCACTCAGATTTTTTGAAAGGTTTTGTGGGGTTTTTTTATACAGCTGGGTTTGGAAACAGCTGTGTTTCCAAGCCCACCAAACACCAGTCAATGCTGACTGCTGAATGTCTTTCCACAATTTTGGAAATCCCATGTGGATGCAGACTCAAGCGACTATTGCTTCCAAAGACTCACCACCTAAAAAGATTTTGCCTCAACAGACTGAAAAAATAGGGAAGTCTGGCCTGATAGCAGTGGGTACAAAACCAGGCCCATAATGCTTATCTCCAATGTCTTAAGCTCTGCTCTCATATAGGCAAGTTTGGCCTCATGAGATGTGTCATCCCTATTATAATCACTAGTGAGATGGAAGTTCTTCCTCTGCAGTACTTTCTGCAGGAGCCTCCTTCTCTCCACTGACAAAGGGAACCATGAAGGATCAGTGTCACTAGGTTAATCCAACCTTTCTATGTAAACTATAAACAAAATCCAATATATATTCAGATTCTTGATCTAGTATATCAAATCAGTAAAAAAGACCAGAAAGTATCATAAAATGAACTCAGATGTACTTAACAGCTACGTAACACAAACTGAAATACGATCAGAGAAAGATGACACACTAAAAGAAACCCAAAGCTGCACAGATAGGCTTTGTAACCTCCATCCGTGAAGATTTTCAAGCCTCAACTAGACAAAACCACAGCTGACCTGATCTGCTGCTACCACTGGTCCTGCCCATGCAAGTGCCCTTGTGAGGTCCAACGTGACCAACATCCCTGGTGCTACAAAAGAAAACAAAACTGTACAAGGACTCAGAGAAGCCAGTATCTGCTACTATTAACCATTTAAAATGCCTTCAATATCATTCCTTAAAACTGGAATCCACATACATCCTTCATTCTCTGGAGCGCCTGGAAGACAGATGTCATACTCACTTATCACAGACCTTGCAAGCTTTCAGAACAATGTTTCACAATGCAGGTAATTTAGGAAATTGGTTTTTTTCTTTTTTCCCTTCATTAGAGTGACTTAGGCATCTAAATCACTCTAAAGGTCTGTATGACACTGCCTGTGCTACCTTTAAATAAATGGGACTTTGGCTACCTTGAAATCTCATTTTTCTAACTGAACACCGCACTTGTGCAAACACTCACATTTTGCTGAATGTAAATGAACTATGCCACATTCCTAAAGTTAAGTCTGTACTCAAATATTGTTCTTAGTCAGGACCATAAACCACACCTCTACAACTCACATACCATATTCTGAGTTAATCGCAACTGGACAGTGAAGACACAGAAACATTTCTAAGCACAAAACTTAACAATGTTGAGATAAAAATAATTATATAAAGCCGCATGGTTATAGAAGTAAACATTTTCCTTTTTCTCATACATAAAATCAGAAAATTTAAAACTTAGTAAAGCAAGAAGAAAAAATCTTGCATTGTTAGTATTTCACGCTGTTGTGCAACAGCATTTTCCTTCCATGGAGCCTCTTACTGCTACTTCTTTATGCTGCATTTGTGTGCATTGTAGAGATGCTTGGGTATGTAACTGCAGCTGCTATTCACGCCCCTGTACCCACACCTTTATTACCTCCAGTATACCTCTAAGGATTAGTATCTCTTGGTTTATTGACTTTCTACCCTATTTCAGCTTGTTACTTCTCACTGGGAGCCACTTTCTGTACCAGCACAACACATTAGTTATTAAAACAACAGCGGGACATGTAGTAGAAGGTGCAAGACTCTGTCTTACTGGCCTCCTCACCATTACTCCTCATAATCCCACACATACTGCTATCATACAAAGATAACATCTTACACAAAGTGAGATACTGGTCTAAGGGCATTTTGTGGCTGAGGGAGGAGGCAGGCATCCATGTAAAGTTTCCAAGCACACATTTTAAAAGCATTAGCAATCTACCAAACACCTGCTTAGATAATCACGTCTGCAAGAGTTTCACTGAGCAGGGCTCAAATGCGTGCAGACCTGACTCCCCTCCTCACTCTGGGAGGGGCTGCCCACAGAACACACCCTGGGTCATACTGAGGATGCAACGGGCTTGTTTTTACCGTGCTGCTTTTCTCTGCAGCACTTTCCTGGCAGAGAGAGGCCTTCAGTTTCCAGAACTGTCACTTGCCTTTCAGAAGCACTAAATTCACACATACGTATTTGTACATATTCATCAGCATTTACTCATCTGTTATCTCTCATGAGAATTAATATTATTCCTCTACAGTCATAAAACTTCCATCAGCACATGCAAACTACTACTTACCTACGGCAACCCTGTTTATAGGAATGCCTCATTATATATAATTTCAGGTTTCAATTGGGAACTGTTTTACAGAAGTGACAAGTATTTCAGTATTTCTTCTCCAGCTCTGTCTTTTCTGACTATCAGCAGGAAGTACAAAACTGATCTCAGCAACAAGTTTCAGTGGGAACTAAAAAGCTCACTCTACCTGTGCACATACTGACCAAGTAATCTACACAACTTGCGAATCTGAACTAATTAATTGCCGTACATCTCAACCACAATGCACTTAATGCACCATGGTGCCACTAAACAAACTTGCGTTCCCAGGAATCAGACCAAATAATTTAGTTTTCTCAGAATCAGACTGTCCTCCGTCCGGTGGCCGCCTGCATACAATTACAAATATAAAATCAATCTGAAACACGGCAAAGAGCGCAGTATCTCCTACTAAATGCACTCTTCTTCCAGATTTGCATCTGTAAAGCAGAATATTGCATTAACACGTTCACTTTTCTTTGACTGAATACGCTTCTTATATATTTTGCATAGCCTTCCTAGCAGATGCGTTCGATTTATTATTAAACAGAAGTGTAATTGACACATATATTGCATTTCTTGTTATTATTTATGCATTTGGCCAGATTCTAGCATGACAAGCATGATCTCTTAATACCATTGCATAAGGAGCAATCTCATTTCAGCAAAAACACAGTTGTATATGTTACTGGCTGCACACATAAGGACAGCACACGAAGAGCCACAACAGCTGCCCTTCCCTGGGAACCTCAATGTCCCCAGGCTCCTTCCAGAGTCAGCAGAGAAGGAGAAACTCTACCCAAGTGTGATTTGGTGGATGAATCACTGTTACAGAACAGGTATCTTCTCTGTGTTTGTAAAGAATTCTTTAATACAAAAGTCAGTATCTGCCTTTCGGATTGCTCTGAAACCACTTGAAAGCCATTAATTTTCTAATTTTCCTCTCTCCTGTAATAGTTTCTCAATTTCTCTCAGTATAAACCAGGCTCATCAGGACTAATCTTGTGATAGAAGGTCAGTTGTGACATTAAAATGGTGTTCCCACCTAAGGAAAGCAACTGTTCCATTCCCTGATCAAAGGCACTGACTTACCCAGATAACAGGTATTTTGCTTTCTTTTTTTTTTTTTTAAATGGACAGTAAAATTAACTTTTAGATCTTTATTAAGTAAATTGGTTAGATGAGGATCATAACTGTGTCCCCCAGCCCTTTTCATTATACTGAAACCTTACTCATACACAAAGGATTTTATAGGAGTGTAAAAGGTAGACTCCATAATCCTAGTTCAGAAATTGAACCAGTTTAATTAAATGTGTCTTTAGACTGACTGCGAGAAAATAGAGTAAGGCACTCAGTCAAATTTACACCTGTTGTATTTAACCCTAAAGAAACTGAAGATACTGCAAACCATATTTGCATCTGTTTCAGAGACAGCTCAATGCTTCCGAGCACAGCAAGCTTAACTGAATTTTGACCCTTCTCCTCAAAAACGTGGGCAAGGCAACTTCTTAGAGGAGTCCTTATTGTCCAGCTATGAGCAGGCAACTTCATCCTATCTCACCACTTCTTTGCTGTCCTAGCCAACCTTCTACCCTGATGAAGCCAAAGCCGGTGCTGAAAATTTGGTTTAAAATTAAATTAAATACATTAACGTCACTCTCAGTAAGAGCAGAAACTTAAATACAATTTTACTAATACTTCAGTGTACCTTAAGCTTCTCCTTAGTCTTTGATCAGCAAAGGCAAGCACGCTCCGTAGCAAATCTAAGCCTACTGAACAAGATGTCAGCTTTCCCAAGAACTTTTTGACTCATTTTGAGTAAAAGCTGGACCGTGCTGCCAGGGACCAGGAGATTACAATGGAAATCACTCCTCTGCAGGATGAGGTTTTATTTGGATTGTGTTCTGTAAAATTATGCTACTTGCAGAAGGTACAAAATGTCATCAAATTGAACTGGCTAATTTAGCCTGCTCAGTTTCCCTCAGGACATACTCACAAACAAAAAAAAAACCCCAGGTTTAAGTGCACAGTGTCCTTTATCGGACTAGTGCAGTATTAATACAGGACAGACTCTTCCACATATTTTTAACTTTAACCATTCGAAGGATCAAACACTCGTACATAAATGTGTAATTTAAATAGTGTGAGATTTTTTTCCTGAGGTGATTTTGCAGTAGTGAAGAACACTACCCTTATGAAATAAGACTAACCTGCAATTTTCAGGCAATTAATTTCCTTGAAATATAGGTAAATACTCTTTCTTTAAACAATAATCACAGAATACGCTTTGGCTTTGTCACCAGGATTTCTTTTTATTTAAAAGAATAACAGGACATGGGGAGGGGGGAGAAGACTTCTGTTAAAGGACAATTCACTGAAGGGTCTTTTAGCTGACAATTGTCAGCACTGCTCAGGACCAATGGATCAAATTTAACTCTAAAAAGTGCTGATGGTTGTATGAGTCATCACAGTAGGAGCCGGCGCTCTGGGCCACTCAAGTTCAATTTTTGGTGTTACCACAGGGTGTAGGAACTGGGATCTTGGTGAGCAAAGATTTGCTCTGTATTTGATGCACTGAGTAAAGTGGTATTCATAAAATCACCAGCCTCCCAAGCAGCTAGTAAGACAGCAGGAGGTTAGTAGGAAGCGAAAGTAATTGTCCTTTGTGCCTCTGAAAATAGCCAATATTAAAGGATCCTCTTATGTATTACCTGAGTTTCAATCTACGCTTGCAGCTCAAAGGGAGAGGCTGGAGAAGATAGAAAATAAAGCAGTCAGAAACATTACAGAAGACCCCCCTTGAGCTCTCATGAAGTGTATAGTATCCTCGCCTAGAAACACATGCAACTAGGAAGGCTATGTGCTTCATAAGCAACAAAAAACTTGTTCAGACAATGCTTACAATGTTTACATATACAGAATGTACTGTGTATGCACCTGTGTGTGTTCATCATGTGCTTGAAGAGGCCGGAGACATGGAGAAAAAAGTATGGCAAGAGCGATCATCTTACACTTATCTATGATGTCCATCAGTGGAGCAAGCAGCATGTGGACTCGAGTTCTTTCACAGACTGCATACCAGTCACCAGAAATCACTTTACCTGTAGGCTCTGCTCTCCACACAATGCCCAAGGAAGGTGTAACTGTAGCATGACTAGCAGTAGGATGCAAATCGAATGTTTTGGTCTTGACCTGAATGTTATCATCTGTTACTAAATTTCACAAAGCAAAACAGATCTGGCTTCAAAGTCCCCTAATCCTACAGCTCGGTCACAAATCTGAAGGGAAATTTTCCTAATTGGATCTGAGAGGACTGTGAAAAGGAGAGAAAACTCAAAAAATTCCCCAACACTTCAGTGCCACCAAAGAGGAGCTCCACAACATTTCAGGCTTCAATTCATACACTATCTAAATCAAATTGGGATCTGAACTTGGCTACATAATATATCATAAGTGATTAACTGGATCATCTCTAATGTCTTGAAGAAATGGAGAATATATGCAAAACGGATTATAAAAAACAAGTTTATAGAATAGGAGATGTGAAGGCTTTACAAGGGTCATTTCCAAGGTGTAGGGCCCAGCTGCGCACTTCCTCACCAGCAACACTCCCACTACTTTCAGTGGAAGCACGGCTCTGACCTTTCATGGGACACGCAAGGATTCTTATCTAGACAACGGGAGAAAAAAACTTCTTTGCTAATAGGAAAAAAATCCTTATAATAATAATAATACTAATCTGTTTATAATGGTCAAAAAATGACAGCTTACAACAGCGTGCACAGCAGTGCTTTGGCAATATTTTAGCATACTGTTGTATTTTTAGAAGGACTGTTCATTTACTTTCTCTTAAATGCTGGAATTCTTTTTTTTCAACAAACGCTCTGGGTTTTGGTGTATCCATATGCCCACATCAGAGTGTTTTATATCAGGGCAAGTATGAACTGCAGGCAGAAACAAAGCTCCTGTACACACGTTGCATTACAGCAGCACTTCCAGAGACATCAAGTCTCAATCTCCTCCCATGCTTTATGCAGCGATAGTTAGCTATGCCACTTACAAACCTTCCTGGAATGCAGCGGTAGGTTGTTATGATGAGTAACAGAAAACTGCTGTTTCTTCACCCTGAACATTGAGGAACTATCCCACTGTAAACAATACATTTGACAGTTTAATGATATGGCTCAACCTAACTGGTTTTGGCAAGCAGCCTGCATGATGAAAGTGCAGCAAGATGTACATTTGAGCAGTTTTATATCTTCTCAGCATAGAGACCTCAGAAGGGTACCTTCCCATTTCAAAATTTACTAGCAAGCTACCTGTATACTTAAGTCAGAAACTAAGCTCTCCGTTAAGTTTCACTTGGTACTATGAGATCACAACTAAAGGATGATCACCGTCCCTAAGAACCTCTACAGCTGGAGCTCTCAATAGGCATAGACAAAATTCAAAGGCTTTTATTTTCTTCCTAAAAAGCATGTATTAGCTTCCGCCACTTACAAAAAATTTATACTAGGCTAAATGAAATACATGTGCACCCACATGTTAACTGAATTAACTTGAGAAACAGTCAATGTATCTCAAATGTCCATCTGTTTACATAAGGCACTTGCAGCTTTCAAGTCTTGTACTCCTTTCAGTGTAACTCTCAACTGAAACAGTTTAGAAAGCTCTGCTGCATAATTGCCATGTGTTTATTGGGTTCTCTTGTTCAAATCATGTCAGAATAGACATGCTATCTTTTTGCAAAATGCCACACATCATTGCCAGCTTCTCCCTCTTCAGCTGGAGAAACCTCATAAAACAAAGCTGGCTATATAACCCGGCCAGATATTAGAACTAAATTTAAAAAAACACAAAAAACAAAAAACACAACAACAACAAAACCAACAACAAAACAAACCAAACAAAAACCCCCCAAACCCCCACATTTCTCCCCTTGCAATCCCAGTTTAATAGTTGTAAACAGTACATTTTGACAGATGAAGCATTCTTTTCTGAGGCAATAATGTATTTTCCAGCACTGGGAAGGACTAAGAGTATATAAAAACAGCGCAGATACAAGTAGCCGTTCTCAGGTAAGTTTCAGGTGATAAAATATTTTGATGAAGGACTCTGTACTACCTCCTCATTTTCAAGAAGCTCCTTTTTAATCTGAGTAGCTCGTTTCAGCAAGAGACAGCTAGCTGTATTTAAACTGGGAGGAGAAAAGCCAGGACACATTATCTGACAGCTCCACAGCTGGAATCAAACTTCCTTTTCTAATTTGAACTAGAGTTAAAATTCCATTCTTTGACAGAGATGGAGCAAAATGTAACTCTATTAAAAAACAAAGCAAAACATTTCCTCACTAATTTTAGAATATTGCTGGCTGTCCTTTTACAGGAGTTAAGCGGTAGCGCTGATAACAAAAGCTACCTGCATACCAGCGTGCGATACTAGCCTCTCAAAGCAAACAGTTCTCATCAGACACTGTCCTTCTGGATGCCCCTACTGCATTGTTGTTGTTGATGATGATGATCGTGATGTTGAACGCCTACAAATCTCCCACGTGCCTATTTCGTTGGCCTGCTGGTTTAAAAAAAAAATAAAAAAATAAAAAAATAATTGAAAAAAAATGCTAGAGGCCATTATTCATGAGCAGTAAGAAAACAAATCACTCTTAGACCTACTCCTCTTGCAGATTCCCACACTTATTACCCAAAATCCCACAGCTCGCTATTGGTTCTACCCTTGACCAAAGTACAGGGCTGAGGCAGCATGCCATCCCCAGGGAAAAGCCGATCACGTTCCTCCCGGCAAGCGGCTCTGGTTATTCTAGGATCGCAGGCGGGCTGCAATAAAGTCCCCTAACTTTTCTGAGAAGGCAGAGCTCGCTCCCACCACCAGCGCCGGGGCCAGCCCGACTTCGGCTCCCGGCGGGGACGAGCCCTGCTCGGGAAGATCATTTAAATTCTCCCCTCATTGACCCGTTTTCTTTTTGAAGGGGGAAGCAGTCGAAACGCGTGAGCCGAGAGCCTGCAGCCCCCCTTTGCACGGAGTCACCCTCTCGCTCCGGCAGAAACGTGGAAGATGCCTCGCGGAAATATGTAAACAGGCTCCGTCCCGCTGCCCCCCTTTTTTTCCCCAGTGCCGGTGCCGGTCCCCGTCGGTGCTCCACCCGCTCCCTGCATCGCATCGCCCCGGCTCTCCCCCTGCGCGCCTCCCCGGCAGCGGCGNATAATTGAAAAAAAATGCTAGAGGCCATTATTCATGAGCAGTAAGAAAACAAATCACTCTTAGACCTACTCCTCTTGCAGATTCCCACACTTATTACCCAAAATCCCACAGCTCGCTATTGGTTCTACCCTTGACCAAAGTACAGGGCTGAGGCAGCATGCCATCCCCAGGGAAAAGCCGATCACGTTCCTCCCGGCAAGCGGCTCTGGTTATTCTAGGATCGCAGGCGGGCTGCAATAAAGTCCCCTAACTTTTCTGAGAAGGCAGAGCTCGCTCCCACCACCAGCGCCGGGGCCAGCCCGACTTCGGCTCCCGGCGGGGACGAGCCCTGCTCGGGAAGATCATTTAAATTCTCCCCTCATTGACCCGTTTTCTTTTTGAAGGGGGAAGCAGTCGAAACGCGTGAGCCGAGAGCCTGCAGCCCCCCTTTGCACGGAGTCACCCTCTCGCTCCGGCAGAAACGTGGAAGATGCCTCGCGGAAATATGTAAACAGGCT
>WEIS01059949.1:16434-30832 GCA_013389965.1 Todus mexicanus
GGGGGGGGAGCAGAAGTTTGGGGGGCGGGGGTGTCCCCACCCTACTCCGCGCCCTTCCCTGTCCGCGCTTCTCCTCCGCAAAGGGCCGGCGACCAGACGCCGCCCGGCGCTGCTCGCAAAGCCGCGGCAGGTTTGAAGATGAGGGAGGGCTGTGACAGCGGCGGGGTTACCTCAGCGGTGGGCGGGCGGTCCGGCGGGCTCGGCTCCCCTCCCGCCCGGGGTGGCCGCGGATCTCTACGCCCGGCGGCCTGAATGAAGCCGGTCCCCGGGGCGGAGGGGCCGGGGGAGCCCTCGCCCCCTCACCGCTCCCCGAGGCAGGCAAGGAGCGAGCGTCGCGCCTGGCTCCGCAACCCGCCTTCTGCCCCGGACCCCCCGGTTACCTCCTCCTCCTCCTTTTACCTCCTTCCTCCTTCCTCCTCCTCCTCTCCGCGGCTGAGCGCAGCCGTGTCCCGGCCAGCCCGCGGGGACCCGGCCGGGCGCTGCCGGGGTTTTGCGTGTGGGTGGGGGTATGGGTGTGTGTGGGGGGGTGTTGTGTTTTCCTCTCAGCAGCCCGTTTGTTCTGCCCGTACTTAAACCAGCTGTTCGGGAGCAAGCCCGTGTTCCTACGGGCGTCCCGGTGCCGGGACCCGCGGTGGGGTGGGACGGGGTGGGGGTTGGATTCCGCTACCGCTGCTAATAAAGTCTCTCTCTGTAAGCAAGAGGTCTGCCTCTCGCTCTCCCTCTCTTGTCAACTTACGAAGTCTTTTATTTTTAATTGAGCGTTTTGTACACGTGCTTTCCCGAAGCAGTGCAGCCGGCTAGACGGGGTTTGAGCCTGAGAGAGTGGGAAAACGCGGGGCTACACACCCTGAGCCAGATTGTTCAAAGACGAGCAAGTTCGGTTATTATTCATCTCCACGAGGGAAGTCTTATCTGCTACAAATATTTGATACTGGGACAAGTCCAATAATTAACAAGAAGAATCAAACAATTTCACTGCCTTCTCGGGGATTTAGAAAGTCATCATCTGGAATTCATAAGCATTACAACTTTATTTTTTTTTCCGCTTGGATGCGTTATTGTATATAATAATCTTTTCAGTGTGTGCGTGTGTCCCTATGTGATTTTACCCTTTGATGTCAAAAGATGCAAAGCATTAACAGCTCAGATAATATCCACGACCGCTGATTCAGTGAGACCTCAGACCTCTCTGTGGGAGTGGGGAGAGAGGGTGGTAACCCTGATGGGAAAGGGGGGGGGAGAGAGAAAGAGGTGGAAATGTTTCTTTCTTGGCTTCCTCCATACCTCTGAAGGATGAACTCCCACGGGAGTCCTGTGGGTGGGATGAGAGCAGTGCAGATCTAACTCACCGCTGGCTGGCATCAGGCTGGCTGGCACTACGTGGATGTAAGCATCAGCCCTCCCAGACAGACCCATAACTCCTCTTACCAGAGGAAAAGCCAGAGGGGGACAGGAATGGGACCTCTGAGCTCTGCAGTGTGGCTCTCAGGATCCATTTGCTTCCTGGCTGCAGTGAGCCAAGGCCAGATAGGTAGTGACCCATGGCCCAGCTGTGTAAAAAAATCGCCAAACTCCACACCCAAACCTGCCTCATCTGGATCAAAGTCAGGCACTTGAGAAAGGCACCAACATGTTGAATGGCAAAGCTTCACCCTACACTATGCCAGCCACCAAATTCTGCACAAGTTATTGCGCTGGTTATCAAAACCACACGTCACCAGTCCCCACCTGCTCATGCAAACCCCACTTCCGATGGCTGGCAACCCCTGGTCCTGGCATGAATAATGAAACATGTTGGGTGTGTAGCTCCCTTCATTCGGGTAATCTCAAGCCTAGGGACCTCCAGACAGACTTCACTGGTTTAAGCCAGCAGGGGTATGCGTGTCCTTCCCATATGTCTCTGAATTCTTTTCTGTTAATACAATTCCCACCTTTTTTTTTTAACATGAGTGCTGCCCTCCCCCATTCACTTCTCGCTTTATGTCAACTCCTCCTTACAATCATGATGAAGTTCCTTGCAGTTCAGCACAAGAAGAGAGTTAGGGTGGTTGGGTCCAAAACTAATCTGGAGCAAAGAGAAAAAGCCAAATGCTGGTCGGTGCATTTTATTTAAGATCAAAAGCACAATGGTGTGAGATTGTATTATGCTCTCCACAGGAGCTGTATTTTTCTACTTTTACAATAGGATTAAGGTGTTCAGTGGAAAAGAGAATTTTTTTTAAAAAAAAAGCCCCTTTGGCCTGGAACTAGCTGCATTTGAGTTTTTCTTAAGTAATGAGGATGTTTCATCCCTCAAGGCCTGTAGCATCCTATTTCCGAACACTTTTAAAAACAATAATTATGAATGCCAGCAATAATTTATTTTCTACCATATATTACTGAGGATTCATTCTGCTTTTTAAAAAAATGATTTTATTTTTATTTAAAGGAAGGATGTCAACATTTCTGCATTGACTCATTTCAAAACTTTCAGTCAACCAAATGGTTTTTAGTAGAACCTAAAGACATCTCCTGCCTCCTCAATTATGCAGAGCTAAGTAAGGATGTTGAATGCTAGTACACATGGTCTGGACACAGCTGGGAGCACAGCTTCAAGCCACTTTTCCACCCTGAATAACTAAAGAAAGCACAGAAGTAAAATTTCAATGCAACTTACCCAATGAAAGGTAGGCTACTGTGCAAAAATTGCTATCTATTTTAAATCTGAAATTTGCTCAAAAGCTGTGGCTAACTTTCAGTTTCCCAATACCAGGGAACCATGGTTCTGTTCTAGCGTTCATGGAACATGCCTGTGTTTAGATGAAAGGTATCACCCACCTTTACAGTGAGCAGTGTGCACCCAGAAATCAATTTGTGCGTACTTACTAAAGGTAGTTTATACACGGGTCCACTTTCACTATATTGCCCCCACTCCTGTACCTATAAGTTCAACAATTACCTTTTTAAGCACGACTCCTTAAGGAAAAAAAATATGGGTATATCTCTCTGCTTGCCCAGTTCTCCCTGGGTTCATCCTTTCACTACCATGCTTCTCAAGCTACTTCATATGCCTTCTTGCCCCATTCTCCTAGAAAATTCAGAGAGCTCAAGTTTTCTGCTATGCTTGAGTCTCGGCACATTTGTTTTCACAAGAGCTGGTGTAAAATGCTACCTTTCTCGTATGAAAATGGTTTATTACTACCTTCCAGAGATATAAATGACAGCATTGAAGAACAAAGCCCAAGTCCTATAAAACAACATTATCTTTGCGCCAAAGTAATCCAATTATTGAAGAACACTGATAACCTTAAAGACATATCAAAATGAAGAAACCACTTAGGAACTTAGAAACATCTGTTTTCGTATCAGAGTGCATCAGCACAAGAACACCCTTACATAGTCCTAATCAGTCAAAGTATCGCTCTCGTCCTTTTACATTCAGCATGGCTTATCTGCTTCTTCATAATAAAATCAGGGTGATAGTTACACCGATTTCTGTTAGCAGGAAAAGCCTCTGTTACTTAAATTGAAGCAATCTGCTTCTATGCAGGTCCTGTCTCCTTACCCCCAGAGGCAGTATAGAATCCCAGCTATGATATTTCAAAGAGACATCCAAATAACTTCATAGGGAACGTAAAGCATGCTGCTATTGTGTCCCTGAACTGGGCTCTCTATTCAAATCAAACTGAATGATAGGGTCGTGTTTCTGCAGAGTAGCTGATGGGCTTAAATGCTGCTTTTATCCCACTTTTAGGTTCTATTAATTAAATAAGGAATATGTTTATTTTTAGTAGAAGGTGGATACAAAATATGAAAGAAACAGGAAATGTTGATTACGTTAAATGTTGATTAGGTGTTCTGTAATTTAAACTCTTGCAGGCATAGAGAACGATGAAAAGGAATCCAGCTGAAAAAGTTAAGGGACTTGCTTTTAGTTGTATAAACTGAGCAAAAATTAAATATTACAAGAACCTCTAAACAGCTTTCGGTTTCAATAATGGATTAAAGGCCCAAGCAACACTCATCTATCATGCTACCATTAGTAACTCTAAGATTTCAATGAGATTACTCACATATATAAAAATAAGCATTAATCTATCAGGACACACAGATGAATAAAGACAGTCACAAGGATGGATTTAAGATGCAGGCTGGAACTTCATTAACACAATATTTTCACATGTCAAGCAGTTAAGTGGACCCAGTGCAGGGATTACAAAACTACAGTTTAGGGCAGATCCTCCCTAATCTCTCTTTTACAACGAGCTCACATCTGAAGCCCACCTCTCAATCCTTCCCCAAGAAAAAGAAGGAAGACCTAAAACCCACAACACTTCATTTAAGTTTGCTTCTTCCCTAGGCAAAAATCCAATTGCAAGGTTCCAAATTTCTTTTTAATTTCAGTTTTAGTCCACACAGAACGTTACCTAAAATTTTCTATAAGTTACAACAGATGAATAAATATGTAAATTCTCATGTATTTCATTTCAAAATCCAACTTTTCAGCCTACTCGTGACTCCATTGTGCTACAAAGGCCGTGAAAACATTGTATGTCTCCCCCAGCTACACCCTATTAGAAGAACACACCTTTCTTGATACTAGAATATCTGACCAAGTGACAGCATCCCGAGACCGTAGTTTATATGCCATGACACAGAAGGAGAGGATTAATGTAGCTTAAGGCAGAGAGACACTCAAACCCTGGCTTCACTTAGTGCCTACCAAAAGGCAGAGAACCAGTCAAGGATTGCAGCTAGCGATCTCATGCATATATTCTGGCTGTCCCTTTTGTTTATTGTCTGTTTACTCCACCACCAGGTTAATTAATAGTGTTTTCCATGGAGCCTCCACTGGAGGTAGAAGTACTTGCAGGATAAGAAACCATGTGGTGATGCTTACTTATGGATGGAGACCACTAGGAATGTATCTTGCATTGCTCAGTGGGGGTCGCGTAGAACTAATTAGTCAGGACAGACCATTAGGACAGTGCAAGTGTGGCGCTTCCAGACCCCCAAGTAATCCAGATATGTCAGCATGGCGCAGCATTGTGCACAGTGTGCGCATTAAATGCAAGCAAGGACTACATCATGAAGTTTCCAAAGCAATGAGGAGATTTGGGTGCTCTGTGTGTTGAAGAAATTGTGATTCCGCACATTTTCCAAAGCAGTTTTCCAAAAGCAGGTGTCTTTCATTTTTAAAATCTAGCCCAATTTTTGAAAACTGGTGATTCACTGAAAAGGGGATGTAATCAAAATCATCCATGACTTCTGAAAATAGGGGCCAGCTTCTGTGAGTAAGTTTTAACAGGACTGAGCACTTAGTGTCTTATCAGTAGCACAGGAATAGGGATTTGTATATACTGTTTTATTAAGATTAGTATCTCTACAGTGCTCCTTAAATGAAAACAAAAGAAAAAAATGCTGCAAAAAGACAGAAAAAATGGCTTACTTTCCCGTCACTGCCAAAAGCCTCTAATTTTGAATATAATCAACATTTGTGCCACAAGATATTTTTTATATTAAGGTGCAGCAATTAATGTTAAAACAAATCTGAAAAAAATGGTGTGACCCTGTTTACAATTTAAGACAGTTGCTGCAGGTTTATTGTGTGGTCTGTATGCAGTAAATACTCTCAAGAAAAGCAAATAAACATAACAAAACCAAATAAAAGTTAAGTAAAGTGGGCAAATCGCCAGCCAGAGATACTGTTCCTTACAAGAAAGTTTATTCTATTAGTCTGTGGTCTTTGAAAAATCACAGAACCTGTAGTTCTTCCTACAACATTTCTCATGTAAAACTGTTTTCTTGTACGACCGTCTTACTAACAGTAACACAGCTCCTAGTCTCACTAAATTACTATCATAAAAGCAAAAAGTAGAGGAGGATACAATGCAATGAGGTGTCGTTTGTATTTGTAACAGGGCAATCATTGATTTAAAATTGGCATTGGAACTCCCTTTCTGAAATGATTGCTAGGTTAGGGAAACAACACTTTAAAACAACAAGCAACACCTGAATTTCTGAAGAAAGGATGAGGTTTATTACTTGTCCTAGTCTGTTTTGACTGTTAGACCTGCATGTTTTAAATGTTTGCACCTTCTGTTGCTCTGCAAGTATTCTATAATAATCCTCACAAGATCACTGTCTAGAAGGATCATGTATCTTTATATTTTATGTTTAAAGAAAACAAAGAGTCTTACAAACCCAGACACATAAAATTCTCTTAGGAACTTAAAGCATGTTTCGCCTCATACACCTGCTCGTGTGGTTACAGGTATGCGGCAAAGGATAAGCAGTGCAAAGTATTTTATATTCTGCTTTTACAGTGTGTAGACATTCAGGCTGTGCACTACAAATGACTGCACAAGGTGAGAGGCACTGGAGAATCAGGCCCCAAAGATTTTCTATACTGGATCAGATCACTGGTGCATTAAGTGTGTCACCTCACAGCTGGATGCTCCAAAATGAACCTAGCTATCTGTGTAGTACTGTGGGATCTACACTGACAGTCAGGTTGCATCCAGGAGAAGAGACTGGGTTTTGTCTTTTATTGTCTTAGAGCACCTAATCAGAACTGCCCTCATTTGTGATCAAATTGTTCAAACTTCCTTAATGGTTAAACAACAGTATTTGACTCCTGTAGTGAAACAGGATGGAAGACAAGGCTTTAGAAATGAAAAATAATAGCATGAGGGGAAAAAACCCACCACCAATAAACACAAATATGTTACTTTCTTACTGTTTTCACATACTTCTGTGGTACAAGAAAATATTCCATAATATAAGAAACACATAGTAAGTATGCCATAATTTACATCACGGTATTTTACACTGCAGAGCTATTTTGAGGAACTTTACAGCTTTATATAATGATCTATTTAAGTCAGAAATGTAACTTAATATTACATAAAAAATAATTATATGTAATATGCAAATATCATCTAGCTATAGGAAGTGGCAGATACTAGCAATATGAAGCAGCAAAAATAGATAAACACATAAAGCTGTCTAAATCTTTCAGAGGTTTCAAATGTTGAACCTCAGTGAGCATCAGATCGCAGCTAATCGGGTCCAAGCATCCAAAAAATCCAAAGCCCTCTCTCTGCAGAAAACCAAAACTTCTAGTGCATGTGTTAAATACATTGGTCCTAATTGTCACATAACTGATGCAACTGCTCAAAAGCAGCTACATACCTGCTATCTGACTGAAAGCCAACGGCACTTACAAGTGTCCCTAAATAGCTTCTCTGGAGCTCAGTTTCAGTCACTAGAAAAATAAACAAACCAAACCAAACAAACAAGCAAAACAACAAAGAACATGTATGTGCATACAGTCAGAAAATCCTTTTATGCTACTGGTTTATATACTATTTTTTAAAATACATTCATTTCAACAATATTTTTAAACATATGCCATATGACTGGTGATCCAGCTTCCTCAGTTCACATCTCAGCACATAAAAGTTTTCAAGAACACATGTCCCACCATCCATTCACTCTTGGTCATTCTGACACGTTAGACCTTATTAAATTTTTTTTCTTACCAAAAAAGGGAGGTCTTTCAGGAAAGTTTATTTTTAATCTTTTTTTTTTGATTCCCAAGAACTACTTCTCTCCAGATAAAGTGAAGAGGTGAGTAAACCAATGATCTATTTCTGAAAATGTTTATGTGAAGAACTGTTACTGATAAACTTGAAAATTCACTAATAAAAAAGATAGCATTTTGAATTGGTTTAAATGGGCTTATTTTCTCTTCTGACCAGGCAATTGAAACACGCAGTTGTGTGTGATCTTCTGCTGTAGGCGAAGGGCCCAGGGCCTGCAGTATGGCTGAGCATGGGACCGTCCCAGCACTTGCTGAAATAAACGGGGAGCTTCTAGGCAGTGCTCTGGGAGGGCGGGGAAACCTGAAGTTTAGCCACTCACTCCGCCAGTTTCAGTGCCCTGTGCAGACCAGTCAAAGCAGGAAGGAAGGCCAGAGGAGAAGAAAGCAGGGCATAAAGATGAAAGAAACAAAAAGTCAGGTGGCTCTCTGGAAACTGCAGAAATTAGGGATATCAAAAAAGCCTTACACAGAACTCGTCAGACCAATTAGGGGACTTTGAATTAGTTGGGGTTTTTTTTGTTGTTGTTGTTGCTTTTAACTGACTTCAAAACAAACTAAAAAGTTTGGGAAAAAACAGAAGGTCTCTATTATGGGCTTTTGTTCAGAAAAAAAAAATCTACAATAAAATTTTGTTGTACTCATCCTCCAAGCCAGAAGCAGGGCTGGTGTTTGTAAACCCAGAGCAGGTATTAGAAGCCAGGCTTGCAGACAAGGAGCAAATCCAAGAGTTCACAGCAAGGACTCACCAACTATAGTATTCCCGAAGTCCTTCTCACCCAGACATTGGCTGTTTATATCTGGAGTATACTTTTCCCTTTCTTAGATTCATATTGGTACTTTAATAATAAAGAAAAGGCCTTCATGCAGTGGATTAATTAAATCTCCTTTTCATGTAAGGAGGCTTTCAAAGACAAAAGTGACATTGAGATAACTAGTAGCCATAAGGAAGAAGAGATTCAAGGAGGGGGGGGGGAGGAGGGGGGGGCGGAGGNGGGGGGGGGGGGAGGAGGAGGAGGAGGAGGAAGGGTGAGCCTGTTGCATCGGAAAAGAGGAAGGGGCACCAAGGAAGACTAATGGAGCCCCAAACAGTATCAGTCACTAAGTAATGAGTTTTCACACTGTTTATGGTAGTTAGGCTGCTCCCTGCCATTCAGGGCTTTGAAAGGCTCACCACTTTCAGGATAATTAAATAATTAGTATTTGGTTTATAGCAGGTAACTAGTGTGTTGCTCAGGAACAGTTAGCATCCCCTGAAGCACTCAGGAGCTGGAAAAGCTATCTTTCCCTATTTCAACTTCCTTTGTCCAGAGTTGCAATCCATTTAATCGCTGAATAGGTGGAATGGCATTAGAAACTATTCATCTTCCTACTCTCACGTTACCTTCCTTTACAACCTGTTTACCCTCCTCACTTGCTGTTTTCCTAAAGAGCAGTTTACTGATAAGTGGCAGGTTTTCCACTTCTGTGTTGACACAGCTGATCAGAAATGAATGCAGATAGATGAACATTATTTTTCTAGCAAAAGAAATGACTTTTATTGGACAGGTTTATTCCACAGAGGTAGCAAGCATGATCCTGCTTCTTGCTGTAATTCACAAGCTTACATCTTCACCCCTCTTGACATAATCACTTCCCTGATGATCAATGCCCAGCCAGTGCTTGTATACATACGCATGTGTGCGTGTGTATCAGGCACCAAGTGTGCAACAGAGAGCTCAAGTTCACCCTCATCTGTGAAGCATGTGAGCATGCTATGACTGAAAATATGCTTCCTTCCATAATCCTGGGATTAGCAAATTTCTAGTAAAGGATGTCAGACAGAAATGAGAGAAGAAAAAAAAACACAACAAAAACCGCTTAAGATAAGCACAGACAAAAACCCAGTATAAGGAACTAATCAACAGGACAGCTAGTTCCAGCTACATCTCTATGTGACCTGGAGTGAGGCATGTCAGCTCCACTGGCTTCAAAATCCCTTCTCTGAAAAATGAGAACAGAAGTAGGTGAAGCTATTTTAAAGATCCTTGGCTGGTTAGAAGATGTGTTGTATGAGTGCCAATTGATTATAACCAACTTCTGACAGATAGGGGAGGAAAGGATAGCAGATCAAAAAATATGCTCCTCTCAAACTGTAGCATTCATGAAAAATGTCACTGGCTGAAAGTGATTATCATCTTGGCAGTTGTGTTCAATGGGATCTGTGATTGCACAGGCAAAACAGCTAAAAGGCTCTATCTGGGTTTTCCTCAGATATACTGCTAGCCACTGGTATTTTTAATCTTAAAAGGGTCGGAGTTCTCCAGAGATGTGGGAAGAGGCTGTGGGTGTTTTTAAGAGCTGCATTTCCACAGCTGGTGTTTGGGCTACCTGACAGGGTGACAGCTGGAGTTTCCACGCTTTTCTGTGTCTAGTAACTCATACCACATGGTTTGTGCAATGCTAGGAGGCCTCTGGACAGGGTGGACATTGTCTTCCACTGACACAATAGATAGATATACCGTACCCACTATAAACTGAATCCATAGGCCAAATCTTTGTACTGCAGAATAAGGGCCAAAGTTAAGCTATTTGGTTTGGGATTTCTTTTGTAATGAAAGATTCATTAGTTTCAGGGTTACAAAGTAAGTCAGTCATGCAATAGTCATGCACGTAGTCATGCGATATTATGCTTTACCGTTAGCATACTCTTTCACAAAATCCGCTGATATGTCTAGTATACAAATGAAGCTATGGGGCTTTTAAATTCAGGTACTGGTAAAAATAATAGTTCATGAAACTGTATATTTCTATATGTGAGCAGACACTGGGTATTTCAGTAAGTAAAATGAGACCTACTGTCAGGACTTCCCATAGCAGCCTTCATTAAGTCCAAAAGAGAAAACAAAGTCTTACAGAGTTTGGGCTGAATATTTGAATTGAATAGCAAAATTGGCTATGGCTCTATGGTTACAAGGGCTCTTCTCATGGTTTTATTTATGAAGGCAAACCAGTACACTACTAGAGGTTCTTCTGCTTGTATACAGAGAGAAACAAATTTCTCCCCAGTATGTCTCTCTGGCTATTTATAATCCATACAATTTGCTAATGTCTAACTGGACTAATAGTTCTTTCATTTGTGATTAACCATATTTTTGGTCAGGAGCAGAAGGGAGGGAGGCAACCAGACAACCAAGAAAAAGGCTAAGAGGAAGTCTCAGCTGGGGCACATAGAAGCATTTTCCAGAAGGGATGCCCCTTTACTCCTCCCTAAACCTGTTGCTTGACCGCACCCTGCTCAGCTTCCACCCGTAGCTTGAGAAGTGATGGCTGCCTGGCATCTGCGTATGCAGCTGGCTACCTGCCCAGGGCTCGCTGCCGGCACATGAGCTCAGCGCACCCTCTCATGCATACCTAGCAACAGACCAAAAAACCACTCTAGTCTTTAGCAAAGATATATATTTTCCCCCCATGATGTTTTGAATCCTTTCTTCAAGCCTGTGTTAGCTGCACTTGGAAGAACTCCAGGCAGTCCAGAAGACACAACAATGTAATACTTCTAAAATGCACGTTGATTGTACATAAGTAAGGGTTCACACACTTAGTCCATGAAGGTATGAGGCCATTTCTTTCAAAGCAATATGGCTTTCCTCCCATCTTTGCCTTACTTCTTTGCAACAAGGTGTATCTCAGATCATCTGCTCAGGTGATGTAAAATCCACCATCCCTGAATTCACTGTTAGTATTAGCTTAGCAAGGAACAGAGTCAGGAAGTCAAGAACTTTGTATGTATACATATGGGAGACGCTGGTCCACCCTTTCTATGTGGATAAGGAATACTATATGTTTACAGACAAAAGTAACGAAATCTACAAGGCTCTTTAAACCTTGGTTTTAATAGGTATAATTCTGGTTTCTTTTGAAGCTGAAGTGTTTATTATTTGAACTCCACACTATCATAACTCACTGGGCCCCACTGATCACGTTTCTGAGGCAAGCTACATGTTGCAGAAGTAAATTACCCTGTATCATTTTCTTAAAAGTTATTAAAAGACTTTCTCATAGCATTCGAGTTACTAGCTTGAACTGGGTGGCAAATAAGAGGTGGCAAAGTAATTAGCATCTCATAAATATCACAGATCAGAAGTTAATATTTCTGCCTTGTATTGAACCCACTCAAACACAATGGATCTGTAAATTCAGCTCAGACTTAGAAGTTGTTGGGGTTGAATTCCTCTGGGAAGAAATTATGTTCAGAGAAGACAGGGAAAGCATTGCGATGAAAAATAAAAACTAATACAGAACAGAAATCTGAGAGAATGAAAAGTCTAAAAGATTAGATGGAAACTAATCAGAAATAGAAAAAAATATAAAAAGCAAACACACACACACATTATGGGAGCCCAAACTGATAGAAGTCCTGTTTCTATACATAACATACGCATCAGTTTTCCTAGAAAACAAACTATTACGAATTAGTGTTCATCATATAAGAGAGCAGTTTTTTGTTACCTAGGAAAAAGTCACAACCCATGTGAATTACTTTCTCCCAGCAAGTAATTCACAAACGATCTGACTCTGCAAAGTAGTTATATGGGTAGTATTACTGCTACACAAAGTGTCAAAGATATGGTGAGAGACCATATGCATGCAGATCACCCCACCCAGGCACGAGTACAAGATGTGGGAGGTGGAAAAAGCGAGGCTGAGTGCAGTCCACACCAGCAGCCTTAAAACTCGCAGCCACAAGTGTTCACAGATCTGCTAATGAAGATCAGATTGTCCATATCCTTAGAATGCAGTAAATAAGTGGAGATACTTAAAATGCAAAATAAATAAAAGTTTGTATAGCAATTTCCCCCCTCTCTCCGTATTAGTTTCCTCGTCAGTGTAACTCCACCAGCTTTAATGCCCATTATTTCTAATTTGCCATACAAGAGGAAAGGCAATCAGAAAAGTTCATGTGCTCACATACACTTATACACATGCATGCATCGATATATCATACATAATTTCTCAAAGTAAATATGTAGTGATTAATTTAAGAAATAATTGCAAACAGCATACTGGGTCATGGGTGACAAATGTAATCATTTACTGAGAGTAATATATGCAGAAATAAACAAGATATAGCTTATAACCAATGTGTGGGAAGTCAGCTATGATTCAGGCAAGCGTTTGGATTTCTTGTTTGTGGGCAGAAGGTTGCAAATTTAAGCACTTAACAGACACCTCTCTAATTTCCTGGTAATTAATGATTTTTGTAATGGTTATTAAAGACTCAAATCCTAGTACTGTCAGCTCATTATTGTATTTATGAGTTAATTGTATCAGTTAAAAATATAGGTGGACAAGCAGCTCCATCTTATCTCGGGCTATTGTAGTGCTCTGAACTAGAACATGTAACCCCCTCTAGTGGAAAAAGGGAAAAGTGAGGAAGCGGCCCTAAAGAACTGGCCCGGGTAAGATACCCGCGAGCATCCCCATTGCTTCTGCGACTGACAGCTGAAAATTTCCGTGGTCATGAAACCCTTCAAATGCCCCATGCTCCAAAAGATGCAGCGTCACCGATATTTTACTGCAAGATGCAGGAAAGTGCTTGTAATAGAACAGAGTGAAATGAAGGAAATAAGGTTTGGGCTAAGCATCCTGTTTCACTCCAAGGAGAACACAATTAAGCTGAGCCACCCTAAGAAGTTTCCTTTTAGTAAACAGCCACTTCAGTTACAAAGTCCTTCAGAATGTGGATGCTGAAACAATGCAATTAACATAGAAAAAAAGCCCCACAGAAAACAACAGGTACAAAGTTATCCTATCATTATTTCTTATGACACATTTTAATGGGATGCCTTCCAATTCTAGGGAAGGGGTCTATTTAGTGGTTTAAATGGTCTCATTTTCTTCCACAAATGAAAGTGAACTGAAACGTGTTCTTGTTGCAAAATGCTGTGATTGCACATTGTGAACACAGCACTATGAGCCTCACAGCCCTGAGCTAGCCAGGACTTCTGTCCTTATACACACCATCGGATTTCTCCCATCAAAGTTTCCCCATCTTCAAACTAATGAAAATACACTCAGAGTTCCTCAAAGGTGAAGTGTATACTCAGCAGCAAAGGAAAGTTATTAAGTATATATACACAGCAGGAGTGCGTAAGCACACAGCACTGGCCACCTGGTGTTCCCAGAGTCCCCACCTTTGCATGCACATGAAAGTAGGCCTGAGTACACTACGCCATGGCATCTCGGTTGTGTGCTCCTTGTCCCAGTCAGGAATTCTTGTACTGCAAAGGCAACCACTCTTTCAACACTATGTCACCTCTATACCTAAAGGAAAACAGGCAATAACTTTTTAGACGCGCTATGAAAAGGTCTCTGAACCTCCAGAGGAGGTCATTTGTATTGGAGTGAGAGCACAAAAATATTTTCTTATTCATTAGGCAAAATGATAATTGTGAAAGAATAATAAGCCACTCTCTAAAAACCCAGGTTAATCGTGCCATGCCTATGAACAACTCGAATGAAGTTAGGTAGGTAATACCACAAGTTTGTCACAGCAGGTTTCTTTTCAGGAGAAAACAGAAGCACCCTCACAGCCAAGCTCAAGGCTCCAGGAAGTTCCTGAACCTCTTCTATTCGCTCTGCGCAGCAGTATGGGCTTGCTGAATTTTAGGGTGGAATGATGGATCCATATGGCAGATGTAAATAGCAATATGCTATGTTGCCCGGGAGCTGGACAACTGGTTAGATAGGTAGAGCAGAGACACCTATCCTTGTCCATTTTTGGAAAGCAGAGGAGAAGCGGAAAACAATTCTTTCTGTGATTCTACCTGGCTT
>WEIS01059952.1:6052-29861 GCA_013389965.1 Todus mexicanus
CGAGCTGACGTCAGCCCAGCGCCGCCCGCCCCGGCCCCGGCCCCGCACAGCCCGGGCCGGGCTCCCCGCACCGCCCCGCACAGCCCGGGCCGAGCTCCCCGCACCGCCCCGCACAGCCCAGACTGAGCTCCCCGCACCGTTCCCGTGGGACCCCGCGGCGCTCGGTGGGGATCGGCTCCCTCCGTGGGACGGTGCCCCAGTTACGGGCTCGCATCTTGCTGTCTGTCCAGGGCTCGCAGTGTTAGAGCCACAGAGATGATGGAGTGGAACATCTCCCTTTATGAGGAAAGGCTGAGGGAGCTGGGGCTCTGTAGGCTGGAGAAAAGGAGGCTCTGGGGTGGTCTCATTAATGTTTATAAATATGTAAAGGGCAAGTGTCGGGAGGATGGAGCCAGGCTCTGCTCGATGGCGCCCAATGACAGGACAAGGGGTAACGGGTGTGAGCTGGAACGCGGGAGGTTTCACTTAAATATTAGAAAAAAATTCNAATATAAAATTAGTAAGCATCCACTCTATTTTTTGATAGATGCCTATCTGCCGTGCATTGGATATTACTTGTAGCTGTGTCGTCTTCACAGTACTGGGCAAATAGTGGAAAACACAAGTCAAGGTTGTAGGCAGCAGGGTTTCCTACTGAGAAAGGCCACATCCAGCACAGGCCTGGGTGTGGTGGTGAGAACCACCTGCAGGTGAAGTTTAAACTCACTCCAAGATAAACCTCTTACTCTTGGCATTCATACCAGCTCACTGGGAAAACCAACATTGAGTTGCCAGCCCGCTGAAAGGGAGTGTCACACTCCTATCCTGCTTTAATCCTGGTCACCCAGTCCTGCTCTGGGGTCTAAGTGTCCTGTTGTCACCTGTCTACAGAGAGCAAGCTTCAGAAATGGAGACCAATTGATCCTTCCAAAGCAATGAAGCGGTACCAAAGTCCTGAGCCTTATTCTCTTCCCACCCCACTATATGCTCCCCTCCCCCAGGTTCTCCTTGACAAGGAAATAGTCTTCTCGCTCCTTGTTTTCACAGGAATAGGTCTCTCCAGTGCTGTTTCCATGTCTTCCTACTAGATTGCCTACTAAGGTGAAACCACGGTGTGTTTCCAGAGGCCTTTTAATAGTCTGATGTCCAATAAAGAAATTGCATGAACTTCAGTTCTGTTTCAGGCACTACATTAGGCCACTGAACGTTTGTTGCTGCCTTTAAACCTACCCTGTTACACAACAGCATTATTAGATTTAACTTAGACCCATAAAGGAGAACAAACTACGAAGAAACCATTTTTCTTGATAAATTAAGATTACAGAATGGCTCACAACCAAAGTCGTACATTACAGGATGGCTCACAGCTATCTAGGGCTACAGCAGCAGGAGAGGCTTCAGCAGCTGTACAGCACCTTGCGTGTAACCTCAGGTGATACAACTGCACTTTCCCAGAACAGAATTAAAGTGCCCAAAAACTTCAGCTCTGGATAGAGAGCAAGGAATCACACAGAACAGTCTGTCAGCACTGAAGTAGGCGGTGCAAAACCAATCAGATATTCTTCCCTGGTCCTTTTTAAGCACAAGCACTCACTTCAAGTCCCATACAGTGTTCACAGCCAACCCACATTATGTTTAAAAGAGTTATCTGCAGAGCTAGAAGGTAGCCTGGTGTGATCAGTTGCAATTGTTACTTACTTGTTAAATTAACCCAGTGCAAGCCAGCGTTGAAAATGGGATTTAAACAAAAGTAAATCAATTTATTGCCAATCTCAGTAGAAGTTCCTTGGTGACTGAAATCTAGAAGCAGACAACCTGAGCACAGGGTAAGAGTAAATGCAGCAAAGGGGTGTGTGGGGCTAGTCCTAGTCCTGGCAATGGCAGGTTAACTTTTTTGCACCTGATATAATGTGGAATATCCAACCGTCTATTCTGGTTCACTTCTTGTTCTCAAACTTAGCTGGCTGGCAGGAAAAGTAAACTTCCAAACAAATCAAGCGTTTCTACCTGCAGCTTGTAATGGCTAGAGTATTTTGGATTAACGCAGTCAAAACAGCAACGGCCCCCACGCTGTGCTCCGTGCAGACGGACGGGGCTTTGCGGGACCAGACACGGGCTGTGCCTGCTCAGACGAGCCTCCAGATGTAACCCTGTTTGCCCCCCTCCTCCTTACAGCAAGCTATCTATCTGGGTAACTTTCTGGCTATACGCAGGCCTTGTTTTTATTTTTTCCGAGAAGCTGTGCTTATTTTTCGCTAGCCGCTCTCTAGTTCTACGGACAGATGCGGCTCCGGCCCAACACCTCCCGTGCGGGAGCAGGGCCGGCGGGGACAGCGGGGCCGGCTCTGCCCGCCCCAGCGCCGGGACACGCCGGCCCCGGGGACACCAGGCCCCGGGGACACCTGGCCCTAGGCCTGGCCCTGCCGCTCTCTCGCAGCTCCGCGCCCCACCCCGGCCTCTCGCTCGCCGNCTCATTAATGTTTATAAATATGTAAAGGGCAAGTGTCGGGAGGATGGAGCCAGGCTCTGCTCGATGGCGCCCAATGACAGGACAAGGGGTAACGGGTGTGAGCTGGAACGCGGGAGGTTTCACTTAAATATTAGAAAAAAATTCTTTGCAGTGAGGGTGCCAGAGCCTGGCCCAGGCTGCCCAAGGGGGTTGTGGCATCTCCTTCTCTGGAGCCTTTTTAAAACCCGCCTGGACGAGTTCCTGTGTGGCTCTAGGTGATCCTGCTCCGGCAATGGGGGGATTGGACTAGATGATCTTTAGAGGTTCCTTCCAATCCCCAACATTCTGTGATTCTGTGATTTGAAATGCATCCCGTGCTGCAGGGGCAGTGCTTTGCACAGTGACAGCCCCAGCACGCTCGGGGCACTTACACATTTTTATTTCTTCCTGTCTTGCTTATTATGATTATGAAAGGGGCATTTTGTAATCTCATGCCGTGGAACTGCAGCAGAGAATGACGGAGTCACTTCATTCAAGCAGTCACACAGGTATTTGAGGCCAGAAAAGGCCAGGTAGTCTGTGACCTCTTACATAAACCAGCCAGACGCTGCATCTCGGTGAATCTTGGATGTGAATCACAGAATCACCTAGTTTGGAAAAGACCTCTAAGATCATCAAGTCCGACCTTTAATCTTAATCACCCCTAAGACATATACCTAAGCACCTCATCTATTTGCCCTTTAAACAAGGGATGGTGACCCAACCCCCTCCCTGGGCAGCCTGTTGCAAAGCTGGACGACTCTTGCAGAGAAAAATTTCTTTCTAATGTCCAGCCTAACCCTCCCCCAGTGGAGCTTCAGGCCATTCCCTCTTGTCCCATCATTATTGACTTGTGAGAAGAGACCAGCACCTGCCTCTCTACAATGTCCTTTCAGACAGTTGTAGAGAGCAATAAGGTCTTGTATGACGACTCAAAACTCCACGTGTGTCAGTGGTGCCCACTCACTGCAAACTCTGACTTGATGGAGAATGCACTTGGTTAATCATCATCACAACTCAAATTCTGTTTTCCATTTCTAACCCAAAATACATGAGATAGTTACAGTTGAAAATGAGGAAAAACTCTGAGGGAGATGTAATATTTCCCAGGGATAATGGAACTTCTACTAGAACTTTCCCTAGGCTCATCCTGGTAACATAGGAGAAGACTCCTATCATCACAGTTAGTAAAATGAAGGGAGGACAAATCATTAATTGGTTGGTTTCAGCCTATCTCTTTTTATTTTAAGACTCGACAACACAGAAATAGTACTTATCATAGTTACAATTTCAGTTAATCTGTCACCAAGCTCCTAGACCGCCTCCTACCCATCCTGAACAAAACAACAATGCTAACTAGAAATTCCCTAGAAAGCCTGTGGTAACGTAGTTCTCATGGCTGTGGTATAGTCCGTGCTTTGATATGTTTGAAATACCATAAAAGTGGTGAAGGCAGAATAGGAGGGATAAAGATAGATCACCTGTCTGTGAATGGAACTGCAGGTTTCAGAAACAACCAGTAGATGAGATTTATGTAGCTCAAATTCTGTTTCAGTAGGATTCATTCCTCTGAGGCTAAAACTGTTCACCTTTCATTGCTGAAAAATTATTTTCAGAAACTTGGATGTATTGGGTTGGAGGTGGAAAGTACGATAATCTTTAGACTGGGAGAGGAGGGAGTTTTCATCTGAAACAAAACATACTTGTCTTGAATATTGGGAGCCTCAGCAGATGCTGTTGTTGGTGAGCAGTCACTGGGGGACAGCTGCCTGGTTTGCTGTCTGGGTTTGTATAAAACTTCAGTTTTCTGATTAGGTTTAAAACCATTCACTGAGAAACTGCTGCGGTATTTCCTGAATGAATCACCTCTGTGGGCACAGAACATGAAGATTTTGTTCAGTAGCTGTCTGGGACCATGCCCTGTACTGTGTTGACCTTGGAAACTCAGGGCTGTGAACTCTTGAGTCAGGACCCGCTGTCATGGAAGTTCTGTGCCACCAAGGTCCTGTCTGAGAGGGCACAACAGAGGCATGAGAAACAGAGGCTGAAGTTCAACTTGCCAGTTGTAGTTACAAGGTACCAGTCAAAATTCAATTGGAAAATTGAATTTTCAAATGTCTAAGAAATTGCTGTTGGGAAAAATATATTTGGAAATATTGAACCATGTGGTGACTTCTAATTCCTTGTTACAACGCAGCTGACATAATGCACCTCTCCAATACAGGCCAGGTTTTGACTGCCACCAATGTCAGCATTTGAATTTTCACAGTCCATTGGAGGGTCTTCCTAGGTTCTTTATATGCTGTTGAAATTTGAATTTCAAATTTCCTACTTTGGTTCGTCGAACATAATTAAGACTCTAAACGGATCAGCATAAACGTCTTTATTAAGGATAACAAATTATTTTAAACAAAATACATGCCAGCATTATTAAGTACTATAATTAACACTGTTAATACTACTACAGCTAATACCGTGCTCAACCAACCATAAAAAAATATAATCTTAAGAATCAGCATTGCTTGCAAGTTAATGAAATGCAAAGTATTAAAATTTTTTTAAAAAATAAATTAATAACTAGACCAGACAACTCTGGTTGCCACAGAAAGATCAGGAGAGCCACTGCTGGAGAACTGAGTAAGGAATTACAAGAACTGAATAAGGAATTACAAGAACTGAATAAGGAATTAAAAGAACTAGGACTCCAACTATATTACGTGGTTATTACTGTATTTATTAGTTTTTGAAAGCTTAAATCTGAAGATTATGGACAATTTGAAAGTAGTTAGGGATGAGGTGAGAATAGCAGAGCAGAAAATAGGTCCAAAAATAAAGCAAGCCTGATGAGTGCGTGTGGAACTAGCCAGCTCTGCAGTGGTTTGTACATAGCCTATAAAGCTTCCCTGATGAGAGGGAGATGGAAAAGCACATATTTCTAGTTTTCCAGACGGTTGTATTGTCTTAGCCATGTATTTAATAGTCCCAGACAGAAAGATAGATCATGGACTTGGACAAAAATCTTGATCCAGACTACCTTAACTTATTTCTGTCTCTCCAGTGGAAAAGCCTCTTAGCTTTTAGCTCCAACCTTCCTATGGGTAATTGCCCTGCACCCAGGATTAAAATTCCTTGGCTCCTGCAGAAATGAATGTGTGATCAGTTTTGTAACATTTTCATGTGAGATGGGCATCTGCTTATCAACTGAATGAGATTCTTGTGGTGTCATCGGTGGTGCTGAACAGGACAAACTTCCCTCTGAGGATCTGCAATCCAGATGGGTCTCCTAACATGAATATTATCTTACGTGTGAGGAGCTGAAGTGAAAGGCACAGATTTTTAAATCACTTCAGGTTTTGTTCCACTCCAGTTTGTAAAACGTAGCGTATCCATATAGGCAAACATAATATGCGATTGCAGAATGCAGAATATCCGTGTAACGTATCTGGAAGAGGAGGTTTGCTGGCAGACTGCACCAGCATCTGCTCCAACTGAACGTAGCTGGTGCTGAGATCCCAGCAGTGCAGAGGGTTGCATGTGCTAGAAGCCAGGCACACCAGGATGGTGGAGGAATCTGGTGGTTGCAGACACACAGGAAGGGCTGTGCCACTTTCTTCCCAGGTCTCATTAGCCTTGAGAGCTTGATGTGAGCAACAATCTGTGGTGTTAACAGAACAGATAGGCATTTTCAGAGCAGTTCAAGAATTTAGACATCTATGGCTTAGGAAAATCTGTGGGCCAAGGCTTCTGAGTTCAAAAAAGCCTAAATGGCTTTTGAAAATAGGACTCACCTTAAAGCAGAACAATGCCTGGTTAGCTCCAGCATACTGGCAGCAAGACTGAGAGACTGGCCCAAGTGCATGAGAAGGCTGCAGCACAGGTGGAGTGTGCTGCTTCTTGACCTAGAACTGAAACCATGCCTCCACTCGTTTGCCTCCTTCTGGCCTATGGTCTGTAGAGCAGTCCAGACACCTCAGTATGCTTGTGCAATGAAGTCTCTTCAGACCTTTACTCCAGAGGAAAGAGTACGGAGGGTTATATGAAAATAAGATGCTGTCTGCAGCTTCCTGGTGTGAGGCCAATGTAGCTCGCCAGGCGGCAGATTGCAGGGTACACCAAGAACAACAGCAAAACAAAACGTCCAGCCAAAAGCTGAGGAACTTTCTGGGTGAGACTCGGGGATTTCATTGTCAGCTTCTGTTGTTCAGATCTGATTGAAAACAAACTGGCAGGAGAAAGATCATGTGCTTATCAGACATCCCTGCGGGTCACGCCACTAGAAAGCCATTTCACTGTTAGTGATGTGACCTCTTTGGCAGGAGCAGAGTTTTGGATTCCACTTTTATTTATAGGCAGTTTTGAAAAGCATGGGATTATCAGGGATGGGCCAGGTCCTTTGCAACTTGCAGAAATGTTCCTGTCTCATCGCAGCCATTCTGAAGAGGAGGAGGAAAATAACATTGTACAACTCATTTCTGTTTTCCACTAATAGCTGTGTTGAGGCCTGACAGCCAGCATCAGTGGGAGTGTGTCCTCTGAATTATCTATGCTCTGACTCTCACCTTTACTTTATGTTGGCTGTGCTATTCTGTTATCATTTAAATATGGTGCTACATGCACAACGGAGAGGATTTACACTCACGGTCAAATGAAAGAAGTAGCAAGGGAAAATGGGGTAAGATAAGAGAGCTACAATAACATGTTGCTTGTTAGTGAAGATTTGGACTTAGGCAAAGAGTTGACTTTGGAAGAACTGTTGATGAGGGGACATCTGTTTTGCCTAATTTCATTCCTGAGGCTCACTGGAACTGTTAAGTTAAAAGTCAATTCCTTCATCTTGCTCTGAAGGCCCCGCTCTGTGTTGTCTCAAATGCATTTTGAGCCTGCCCTCTGAAACCCAGCCTGCCAAAGACTGGAATCTGGAAAACATCATGTCTTCAGAAGGTTTTGCATTAGGCCCCGCATTTTTTTCCTTTTCTTCCAGCAATCAGACATTAAAACACCTTGTCATGAAGCAGAGGATGACTGTCCATTGCTTCTTCAGAGTTACTGTGCTGCATCCTAGCTACACTGAATTGTGTAGGATGTGCCTGTGTTTGATTTTTGCTTTTTATAGGGACAGACTCCAATATCTGCACCTCCCAGAAGCCTCTGCATGTCTTTTGATTAAGCAGCAGGAGCTCTGGCTAAGAGCAGAGCTTCTTGACTGACGAGTTTTATTTGTACAGCTGAGATCTGCTATACAGTCCTGAGCTGTTCTGGTTTTCTCCCAGTGACAATAGAAAATCTGACAGCTGCTTTTCAAAAACAGTCCTGAAAGAGAGGCCAGTGTGTTCTACACACCCAAACCCAAGTACTCTGAATTATTTGCTAAGAATAATTCCTGTCAAGCTACATATTCCCACTGAGATCTCTGAACACGTTGCAGCACTAGAACCGCCACATAGTGTAGTGCCAATTTGTTTTTGTTAAGACAAGCCAGAAGCAAATTATCTCCTACCAGAAGAAGGAAAAAGCCGTCGTGGAAGTGTGCCTCAGGAGTGTCCCTCTTCGCCTACCCCTTTGTATTTAGGTGTCCTGAATGATCATTATCACTTAATTGTCGTTCTTTTCAAACCTCCACCCTATCACTTCTGGGACTGGATATTTATCTTGCACATACTGAAGCAGAAACATTGTGGGCCTGTGGATTGCAACAAGAACAGAGAATTCAGGACCTAGCATGGGCATTCAACTTGCAGAGTTAGTAGAAAGAGGTGGGCACCTGAGGAAATATGCAGGAAAATCTACTCTTTATAAGTAAAACTGTAGATTGCATATCAAGCTGAAAAATTCCAGGTATGAATCTGACTGGCGTGCAGAATAGTTCTGTCCCAGCCTGCACTTAAGTTTCCTTCTTGCAGAAAGGCTGCGAAGGATGGATCTATATGCCTCGGCTGAACTAAGAAACATTCCTGCCCTTGCTCACCACTAATATGATAGAGCACAACAGCACTACAGGGTCTGGCACCCTGAGCTTTGCTAAGATCATCGTATTGAATTTGCATCAGAGCAGAAGTGATACCTCTTTTTTTTTTTTTTCTCCTTACTGTGTCAGGTCTGCAAGTGTTTGCAGATTGCTATAAAATGCCATCAAAATGAAATTGTAAAGATTTCCATTTGAAGCACTGAAGGTATTTCCCCTGTGTTAATGTGTTGGGCCAGACTGGAAGAGGCAGCCCTTAATTAGAATGTAGTGAAAGCTACTGCAGACAATGCCTATTTGTGCAGTAGTTGATAAATATAGAGAGGATAATGCTCTCCATATTGTACATTCTTTGCATATACAAAAGCTTAAGAGACAATTACTTGACAATTTCTATGTACCTTGCAGAAAGCATTCACCAGAAACCAGTGATGGGAACAATCAAGCTCCAGGCATGGAGCCAATACGCCACTGATTTTTACAGCATGTGGATCAATTGCTGAAAACCTCGTCTATATAAAAAAGGCTTCCGAGTGCACGCTAAAAGCTCTTTACATGACTTGACCCATGATCTAACAACAGCCAGGAATGGAAAGTTCTGTTGTTGTTTGTATCACAGTAATTACAGAGGCTCAGGCACCTCTGTGCTCTGCATGTACACAGAAGCCCTTCCTCCAATAACTTAGCATTTAACAGGCATGGAACAAAAATAGTTAATACAACCCATCTCTGAGACCAACTCACCCAATAAGGTGTTATTTACCTATTTTGAACAGGTTGGTAAGTTGGCTCCAAAGCAGAAAGCTGTTTTCCAAGCCATTCAAGCAAGAAAAGCAGATAGAGTGATTTCAGGGATTGCGGTTTTGCTGCAGTTTTATTGCCAGCCATGTCTGTATTTCAAGGTGCACTGTCTATATTCCACCTCTGCAGAAACATTCAGCCAGCATCCACATCTTCACAGAAATTATTTCAGCCAAAGACATAATAGTTAAGGCAATATTTCAAACATTATTTGTTGAAGTGTCACTTGCCTCAGAAAAAGCTACAAACCTTCAGAAAAATGTAAGTTCTATGGGACATGAATTCTTATTGCTATGTTTTGTACCTATGCAGTACCCTATGCAATAGACTTTTATCTTAGCCAGGCCCTACTGTAATGTAGGAGAAAACAATATTGCATAACATACACATAAAGTTTAAGGCATAGCAAAAGAGTTCATGTTCCCTCAGAATTAGCACAGTTTGAGATCTAGTAGTCCTAATTCAGTGTATAAAAGGTGTCTACTTCAGGTGTTGCCTTCCCTGGGACTGTTTATATTGATAGGCAGTGGTGGTGAATCAACGCATTAGGCCAGTGCAGTAAAGTAATAAATCCCCAGGCCTCATATTCAGCAAGGATTGGCTCCTCTTGATCAGCATTTGACAACTCCAATTATCCGTTTATTCATGTTTCCTCCACAGCATTTACAACAAACACATCAGCAGATCATCTATACATCTGCCCTTGCTTTTCTGAAGCTCTAAGATGTTTCTATCTAACTAGATGAAGCTTTAAAATGATAATATTCTACCTCTAAATAAAATTCCTGGCATGGCAGAGCCTGAAAGCCCTTAAGCTGGTGTTGAAATTCTAGTATTGCAAAGTATCTTAACTGGTGGGTTTGGTGCAGTGGCATAGCAAGTAATTCCTGTAATTAATTCACTGATCATTCTTTAAAGCTTTAAATTCAAAGTGGGATGGCTTTCTGGAAGATAAGGAGTAAAGGTGAAGGAAAACATGCTACGTACATGGCTGAATGTGTAGTGGACTCAGTGTGTGGAAATTCAGATTAACTGAATGTGCTTTTGGCTTCAAACTCAATGCGTCAATGAAAGTAATTGCTAATCTGGAGAGATGTAATTTCCGACTCCCTTCATGGTGCCCTTTTCTTTGCCAGCCACTGAGCCACTGTAATGTGATAATTCCGCTGCTGACAGAGCCCAAACGAAGCCAGCCAAGTTATAATGAGTAATAGGATTTCCTGGAAGCTTCCTCAGGCTGTCCCCATTTGTACAGCTAGAAGTCCAAGTTTGCCAGCTCACCAGGTGCCTAAAGAAGCAGTTAGGAATCCATTTTATAAATAATCTGAGGAGTTGCATCATCCTGCTGTTTCACTTTCTGAGACACTTTTCAAATACTTCTGTGGTATCAATTCATTCCATCAAACTTCAAACACTTCATTTAGGTACTGGGACAGTGATGTAGCTGCTTAAGATTCCCTCTATAATCTCCAGAAGACAGAAGGGCCTCTCCAGGAACTGCTTTCACCCATCTAGATTTCACTCTTTAAGGGTGCCATTATCTCTCCACTGAATAAACAGAAACCTTAGAGTGATCCTTCTCCTAATTCAGGTGTATGAGGGGCCAATCGTTAATTGGGAATAAGCCCCTGGATCTAGGGTTTCTCACTGCATCTTGAAGTGTTTTGAAAATGTGGCCCAAGATGACTTCTTCCTTGAGAAGCACAGGGGTCCATGCATTTACTTGAACTCAAAGATGACATTGGCTTCAACTTAAATAGCAGCTCTAACACTCACTTTTGCTGACCTGGGGTGGTTGCCCCGCATAGGACTAGTCATTTCTCCAAAGCTTGCATAAAGATCTGTTTGCTCTATATATAGTACTCTCATGCTGGGTTAACAGTTGGACTTGATAATCTTGAAGGTCTCTTCCAACCAGAATGATTCTATGATTCTATGATTAATACTGCACTGCTCTGCAATAGCACTGAGCTCCGCCCTGTACCTAAATAATGACTGTCCCATTAAGAAACACAGGTACATTTAAAATCATGCTGGGAGGCATTAATATTTGTATGACCCTTAAACTGCACATAAACAGGTGATGACAGCAAATTCTCTTTCTTTGTCCGAGTCTAGTGTGCTTTCCTTTTGCTGAGTTAAATTCCCTAGCCCTTGGAAAGTTCTGTGTTTGAGGGCTGGCTGCTGTCATCGCCAAGTTGTGCTGCTGATTGGCTTGCATGCTTCTCTTTTGTTCCTGTCCCTTGAACCCCTCTATGTCATTAATGCTCTTGCCTCTCTATGTCATTAATGCTCTCACTCCCAGCCTTCATGCTTTGAATTCAAGAGGAGATGATGACAGAAAGAGCTGTAAATTAGATGACCTACAGCAGTGCCCTTTCCTTATGAGACAGTAAAAATCATCCCCATTGATTTACTTAGGAACTTGTCAGTTTTCTTTTATCCTTCATTCTTGGCGCACATGTGGGAATAAAACATATCATCTCTACATCTAATACAGCTGTAACAGAAACACAACATGGACATCAGGTTTTGCAAATGGATTTTTTCCCATTTACCTCCACACACTTGCCCTCATCAAAACTTTCATTGACCTCCTGGGAGCCCTTTACTTTCAGATAAAATGGAAGCAGAAATGATGCCAAGTTTAAATAGGACTCCCATTGTGTACTTGTGTCAAATGACTGCCAGCTAGGGAAGAGGAGCGTATCTGGTTCCTGGTGTCACTCTTTATATCGTGAAGCTGAAGAAAAAAATCGTCACTGCTGGAATCATCTCTGCCAGCCTCAGCTGAGAGGATTGGCAAGGAGCGAGGTACACACTGAAGGGACGGAGACAGTAGTCTAATTATTTTCATGTCAGTGACACACTGAGTGCACTCAGTTCACCAGGGAATAAACAGAGCTTTCAAGGGGATGGGGATAGCTGTGGAGAAGACTCTTTCGATTTACATCTTCTAGCACCCTTGTCACAAGCGTAAGTGCTCTGAAAGCGGCGTGTATATGGAAGATGCTTACTGCAGCTGAGAAGACATTACTGATTTCTTTTAAACCTCAGTTTCACAGCAAGAATAGAGGCAGTGTAACAAAGCCCATCATGACTCACTTGCACAGAAAAAGGTTCTCCCTCTAGGAGCTGTGATTGTGGTGAGATACAGTTGTTATCAGCCAGCAGTGCTTCAAAAATGCCTGCCTGCCTATCTAAACAGCAAACTTCTGGAAATACAACCCTTAGGGGATAAAGTCTACCAATATGTGTTTATCAGTAGCCTGTCCATATTTGCTTTCGCCTTGTTTGAAAGTAATCATTTAGGGGGATAATTGACTATTTTGTGTCTGTATTTTGGTTCACTTTCAAACCTGTGGCTGCTTTAGGCTCTGGTTCATCAAAGCCCAGCAAGGTGCCAAACATCAGGGTAGTTTGCATTTTCTCCTCATCCTACAGTCCTCAGTATCTACACCAGTTTGTACCCTAGCTGCAGTCTGGAGGGAGCCATCTGGCTCACAGGACACGCAGATGTGGGCAGGGCAGTGGGAGTGCAGCTGGCTGCTGTCATGTGGCTCCAGGAATAGGAGCTGAATTGAAGCATGGACCAACAACAGCATGGTTGTAGCCACCCTGTCTGTCATGAGGATCTCACTTGTGAGGGCTTGAGTTTGTTCTTCATCTTTGCTGCTGAAAGCTTCTGCATTGGTGGAGAAAAAAATCTGTGACACTGAGGTCAGCCAGCTGAACTGGGAGGAAACTCCACGGAACTGATCAGACTTGTACCACAAGGTCATGGACCAAGAGGCTGTATAGACAGGGTGTATCTGGCATTTTCTGGATACTTGCAGAAATGCAGTGAGCTCACGATACTCAGAATTATTAATTTGTTCGAGGGTTGTTGGTTGTTATTTTTTCCAACAGAATTGAAATTTATCAGGTGTGTTTCATAGCTTTGTCCTATGTTTCCCCTAAGGTATGGGTTACACGAGGGAAGAAGGATGTTAGAAAGAATACCAGACATAATCCAGTTTCGAACAGCTTTATATCATCATTAAGAAACATAAAATAACACAAATTCCACAGCAATTGTTGTCCCTGTGCCCAAATGCAGGACTTTGAAGGGCAAGACAACACAGAAAGCTGTCAGTAGCATATTGTATGCATTCCTATGCATTATTTATTTTCCCTGGATTTATTGCCTTAGAGTTCTTAGTAAATTGTTTACAGAAGTTTAATGACGATTGTCAGCCACACTTCCATCTTTGTGTGGTTCTGTGGAATTGTCTTTGCTTGCATTATGTTTCCACCTATCAAAAGAAATTTATGTCTTACTGTTAGGTTATGAAATTGATATAAGTAACATTTTTTGTGACTAGATAATACCTTCTTAAACTGATAGGAGGAAAAGAAAGTGAGATAGGTTCATCTGAAGTTCAACGTCCAGCCATACAATTTCAGAAAGTTGATTTTGTAGTAAGAGATCAGTATTAAATGCTGTAAACTACCTCTGCTGAAAGAATTTTACTAGTGACTGGCAGGTTTGAACACCTACCATTAACCCACTAGCAAAGCAATTACGATACAGCAAACAAAGAGTCACCTAGACCAGAATTCAGTTTCTGGAAGGCAGGTACCATTCCCAGACCAAGATCAGTTTACAAAATCCAGAGACTGTAGAAAAAGAAAATAGCACCAGAAAGTCATGAAGAATTCAAAGTCAAGATCCCCACAGAAAGCAGCGCTTGCTATTAAACACGTTCTGTGTTCAGGTGTTCAAACTACGAGAGCAAACAAGTGTGAAGGGTTACATCTTTTTGCAGAAGTCTGTGAAAAATAGCACCGTGTACCCAGCCTGAAAAAGAAAAAAATAGAAAAGAAAAAGAGTGATAACAGCATTACATACTCCAGAGGTTTAAAAAAAGCATACAAAATTTTGGTTTATATGCAAGCCTCCTTGTTGCTAGTTGCAGACTCGACACATTATTTATTCACATGAAGCCTCTGAAAAAGCAGTAATGTTCTGTTCTGTTCTTGAAAATGTTACATATTTTACTTGGTAGAATTAATTGTATTCTAGGCACTTCTTAGATCTGTGGCTGTAGGAAGAATTTTTGCTTGAGATTTTTAACATATCTGCTAGCAGATTCAGAAATTTAAATGTAAAATCGAAGGCACCATGAAGATTTGAAATAGTCTTAATATTATGTGATAGTTTAATGTCAAGTATCAGAGAACGCTGTTGAAAACACTGCTTATATCTAGAACCAATACAGTATTTTTATTTAATTAATGTCTTACGGATCAGTCTCGGTGAAGTGTCACTCTTTGCTTGTGCACTAAACAGAGCCACAGCACAAAATAGCATATTGTAAATGAAGACATCAGCTGAGGACTGTATTTTCTGGTGGTAGAGGGCTATGAAACATGAGCTATTTCATTAACTGTAGCTTAATTTCATCATAAAAATGTCTTCTGGACCTGAACAAATATTTCCTTAATGAGGGAATTAGCCACAATAGGATTTCATAATTTGCAGCAGCAGGATAATGAAAAATATCCCTGTTGAATGGACTTTCAATAGACTGGACTTCCCTGGATATTACTCAACAGTATGAAAAAAGCAATGCGGAACGTTGTATGGGAGGAATACGCTCACCTGATAAGGGTTGCGTCTAGAGTAGACAGCACGAGATTGGTAATTAATGAGAGAGAGGACACCAATTTGGTGGGTCAGGCTTTGCACTGAGCAGTGAAACATATTCACTATTGTCCCAACTACACAGCTAAACCCCACGCCCCTGGGCTTGCTCACATCTTCACGGCTGTGGTCAGCCTTGTGGCTGATGGCTGATTAACAATTAAACAACTGGCTTTTGCTGTTGGGCTTGGTGGTACAAGAAGGGAAGCTTGTTATAAGCAGGGCTTGTCGTGGGCAGCCCATGCACGTCACCAGGCCTGGCAATATTGGGACTTAAAAGAAGTTTTGGGTACAGGCTTGACAGACAGTGAACACAAGGAAGAACTATGTAATCATTTGTAGTGAATATGCAGTTCTCAGATCAATAAAGTTCTGACAGTAACTCGTGAAGAAACCAGTTTTCCATGGGGCCTTATTTATGTCACATAAGTGTCAGCATTTGGCTGAATTACCTGAACTTTCCAAGCAGAATATGTTGATAGACAGCTGGAAATCACTGGTGAGCATTATCACAGAGGAGGTGCAAAGAGCACTGAACATTCACTTTTTCTTTAAAATGTCATGGAAATGTCTGGCAGATAATTATCATTTGCTTTTCTACAGTAACTACTGAAGACGTTCGTCGCTGCCATTATAAGCACTCGGACTAGGAACTGTCAAGCTAAGTTTATTCATCTTAGTGGATGTTCCTGCTTTGAAGTGCTTCAGATGTGTATTTGAGGGAGACAGGTATCTATCAGAGCAGGAGTCTAGAATCATCACCATCTGGAAGCATCTCAGCACAGTGTCTCACTGTTGTTAATTTCAATAATTTGGAAGAACTTTAAAAACACTGCGAAAAGCACCAAAGCCAAAGGGCATTCAGCTGTCAAATAGCACAGCTTTTGGAAAGGAGTTTGTCCCCCAAAAGGAGAAAAATAGTTCAGGAGTTTTGCAGATGATATTTCTTTAGTGGAACTTCCAAACTGTGGTAACGAGACCTTTCACTCACCGATTCTCCAGCCTTGGCATACTGAATGTGCCAGATCTCTGCGTGTACAGATGCTTGGTGAACACTGGGGATCCAACACAGCATTGGCAGGTGTAGCCTGTGTATCTGTCAGCAAACACTTCTGTAGCTCTGAGCATCTGTCTCAGAAGGGTTTTTTCAGCACCAGAATGATTCCCAGAAGATGGACAGATGGCACCATCTGTGTAGCATTCAGATTTCCAGCCTTAGTGCTTGCTGCAATCTCAGCGAGTACATCCTTGATTTAGGAATAACTTGCTCCGTTCATGCTGCCAACTCATTCACATTTAGAATTTCCCTAAAAGTTTTCAGGCTCAGTGGTCATCCCCCTGCCTGTTTTGTGGTTCTCGGGAAGCTTGTTTTGATGGAAATGAGTCACGTCCTTTGAGCACGCTTCACTCGTTATATTGTCAAAGCAGAAACACAGAAAAGGAAAAAATGTACTCGGGGAGAATTACCAGGAGATATACTCAGATGCGACACCAAA
The DNA here is from genome assembly GCA_013389965.1 of Todus mexicanus. NCBI lineage: Eukaryota > Metazoa > Chordata > Aves > Coraciiformes > Todidae > Todus > Todus mexicanus. Next base: position 22,465 of record WEIS01059952.1, read on the forward strand.
TCATGTGAAGTAGGCTTAGAAAAGAAGATGTGTAATAGTTACCATTTCAGTAAATAGCACAGGAAAAATAATAAATCCCACTGTTCTGAGGTTCTTAACAACATGCATATCTACTACTCTAGCCTCATCTTCATTTGATTGCAGTTTTAAAACTTTACATTGTAGCGAAAAATATGAAAAAACATACTGCACATTCTTTAAGAGCGGCAATTAAGTCTCCTACTGGAGGAATGTCAGATATTGTTTTCCTCCCAATCAGGGCAGTTTCAAGATGAAGCTAAACAGGCTTTTTATTTTCCGTCTCCAGTTTCCATGGAAACAGCATGTAATCATATTTGTAAATAGCAACTACCCATTTAACTTCACAGCCACTTTGAACATTTTCTGCCATGATTTTAACATCCTTGAAATGTCCAGCTCTGCCTTCTTAGAATTTTACTGCCAGTGCATATAATTATTTAGGGATTTTTCTGTTCTCTTCAGTGATGTAGCAGCACTGTAATGTGTATAACTGTGTGTGTGATGTGTGTGTACAGGCATAGACACACGGACACAGATTTATAATGAACATTGTCTGGCAATGGCATTTCCCATTATAAATCTTCATTTTTCAACTTCTAACAACTTTACTAAGTTGAAGCTGCTCAGGTTTAATGCTGTTCAGCCTAATTTCCCTTCTAGAGATTTCTTTTGTACTGATAATTTGAAGTTTCAGCTCACTTTTTTCAATTGTAGCCAAGAACGTGGCTGTGGAAGAAAACAACATTTTGCCGTCATGGAGAAGAATCTTATGGCTGTTTTGGCAAGCCCTGGAACGGGGCTGTGGAGCATATGGATGATGCTTTTCTGTCACAGACACAGCTTTTTGCTCTCCTACTAATAACTGACCCAAATTTGGCCAAGTTTGAACCCTCTGTAAATTTTCATCTCATATAGGCAATTTTGCCTTCTGAAAATTCATAGCTTGAATTTGCTAATTCAACCATCTGCATGAAGCAGAGTTTAGTTCCTGAGAACTCCTACGTGCTGACTGGCTGCACATGGGCCATCCCCAGCTGCCTGAGCACACCCCAGTCTGCTGCGCCAGGGCTCAGTGACGCTTCATCTGTAACAACCTATGCTTGGGTTCAGCATAAACTGGGGACAAGAAGTGAGAACAGGGACAGAGAGAAAAAAGGAGGACTCTTCTGTGACACCTGCATATATGGTTAACATGAAACAGGTATTTAAAGGCTTTGCAGGGTAAGGATGCAGTGCCCATTTTAAACAAAGCCATTTCCCTGAATCTCTCAAATCGCATCCCTTGCAAATTTAGCCTCTTTCCTATTTCCGCCCCATCCACTTTCCACCCCTAGAGCACCACTTCACTTGGAGTTATAAATCAGGAATATAGCACTTGGGTTTGACCTGAGTGAGCAGTCTGTACTGGAATCCTTTCAGTTGTTTTCCATCAGGAGAAACTGAGAATGAGGTAGGGTATTGCTCCGATGTTTCCCTTTTCCAGAGAATATACAAAAGCCCATTTCCTTGGGCACAGGAGGAGTTGAGCAAAGCCTGAGCCTGCTTCTTTACTGATAGTATATAGTCTCTTCCAGTTAGCGTCTAGCCAGCCAAGTTCATTCTGGCCCCAATCCTAAAGCTAGTCCTTACTGCCACTACAGCTTTCTCTAGCTCCGTTATCAAGCCCTGGACAGTCGCACACGATGCTCTCAAACTGCACCAGCATGCCCAGTGCCGCGCTTGCAGGCAGCTCTCAGCAAAACCCCTTTACCCACCTGGCTTAGATTGCCGAGTGCTCTTGTACTCAACCTGTTTTCTCTGTGGTGTCACTTAATGTTTCCATGGTCTATTCCTTACAGAAATGTGTGTTTCCGACATTTATCCTGCATAAAAGACAGCTGTTTATACCCATGAATTCCAGAACATAGCCCTCCCTCACAACACAACATAAATTTTAAGACAAACAAAAAATAGCAACAGAAAAGTCCTTGCAGGTACATCAAAGTTAAACAATTACATTGTTACACTGACTATACTGTCCGCAAGAACTACCAGCATCAGATATACTTGAAACAGGCTTAAAATTTAGGAATACCTGAAAAATATTCACATTTTCTCTTCTATTCCTTATAGACACTAGGAAATAATCCTAATTTTTGCAGACCGGCTTTTGAACTGAAGCAAATCCTTGTTGATGATCTCTGCCCTAGTACTGTTAGTTTGTAGTGGGCTGGAACATGGGAAACACAAGCCAGGATCTGTCTGCAGAAGACTCTGGAAAGCTCCTAACTTCTTGCTGCTTAAGTCATTCCTTGGTGCAGTGTCTGGAGTTGATGACTTTAATAATCAATAAGCTCAAATATACTCTTTCACTTTAGTAATGACCAAATGAAAAAGGGTGCATAAGTCAATAGATTTTTGTATATTATATCCAAATTATAACATTGTTTTTCTTTCCTTTTTCATGAGACTGAATGGGTTAATTCTCTCTCTACTTCTCTGTCTTCCGCAGAGCGCTGGCATCAAATAGAAATCAACAGGTCAGTGACAGGGAATGCAATTTGGCTTCCTTTTCTAAGTGTCATTATTCTTACTCTTGATTCTTATAAATACAGGACAAAATTGAATGTGGCACTGCACAACACCTCCTGGCAATTATAAAGTATTCTACTGGTACTAGTTTGAATGATGTTAAACATTTATCTGAATCAGTTTATTTATCTTGAGGTGGTGGTATTCGGGAATTCTAACTAGTTCGATGTAGAATTTTTATTGTTAAATCCTAACGAATTTGTCAGTGTTATTTGTAGAGGCTCATGGCACAATCATAGATTGAGGATTTTACCTGGCAAGTTTGTGTTTATCTGTGTAATAACCAAGTACAGTTGAGGTGATTTATGAGACATATTTACATACATTCCAAATCCTGGTTGATTTCGCATCTGTCTTAAATTTTGTAATTCTTGGCTTTCAGATGTTTGTTTAGGATCATTACGAAGTTCTTATCATGTTTTCTGTTGTACATTTTTAATCCCAGTTATGCTGGAAATAGCATTTTTGTCTGGTTATTTAACCACATGTATTAATTACTCTTATTATATTGTGCTTTCAAATTAGGAGCCAAGTTGACTGCCTGTAAAAACCCCCATGTATATCGCAGAGAAGGAAATGCAGCAGCACAACATACTTTCCGTATGCATAAAGTAAGTATGCACTGAGTGAAAATATTTCTGATACCCATAAAATAGAATCAAATGCAGTGATTCTGCTGAATAATAAATCTTTCACCTCTGAATTTGAATTAGATCCATCCTACAGCTAGTGTCCACATGGACTATTTTTCTCAGGGGCTTTTGTGTACCTGATGAAGACCCCTGTGATGGACTCATTACAGAAAAGTGTGTATCCCATATAGAAATCCTGAAGGAATTAAACTCATAAAAAAGGAATGTGTCCACTATTGAGAAGGAGAAAGAGTCAGGGACAACAGCATTCTGAGACACTTTCATATGGCTGATGTGTCATCAGGGTTCTGGCAGATGGCCTCAGAATATCAGAACACATTTGCACATTTCTTCATCTGCACACCACCCTTCCAGTGGTGTTTGTCACCCAAAGTGTGAAGACCTAATGATGGAGAGGGTGATACAGGGACGACATTTTGATCTTGTGGAAAAAAACTAAGGAGAAGCGTGAGAAGAGTTCCTGAATGGTGAAGAAAGAGGTAGGAATGGAAGAAGCCAAAAATGAGAAACGGTCATGAATACTTTTATAGCATTTGCCAGTCTTATTGAGGGCAATCAAAACTGCCCAAGATCTACTTTTCAATCAAGATACAAACTGTTCTTTTTGAATTACAGGCTCATTTGAAGCTGCTGAACAACCCAGACAAGTAACTAAAATGTATCCTGAATTAACACAGCTTTCCACACATCTCCATGGCATGCCGGTAAGTTTTTTTTTCCTTTAGAAATCGTAGAATTTCATATACACAGAGGACGCCATTCAAAACGTAAAACCACCAAGGTATTACGAAGACAGTGAATAACTTCCCTTTTGTTTATACACAAAACTGGAAACCAAGTTACCCAGACAGACTTGTCACGCCATTGCAATAGCTCCCAGCTGCCACTGGGTGGTGGCTGCCCAGCCAGTGATGCGCCACTTCAGGGCACGTCGAGGGTGTTGCAGATGCACAGATTTCCAGAACGGTTCAAGTGATTCCGCATGAGACAGGTGACAGCCGAGGAAATCCTCAGCAGCGCAGTGGAGTGGAGGGTGGGGTGTTGGGTGTTTCAGATATTACGGAATATTTCACAAAACATAGGGACTAATTCTGGAGCAAATATCACCTCACCGTAGATGACATCTCTCCCTGTAGTGCCTTTACTGTCACTGCCTCATTACTAAAAATTGAGTCCTCTCCAACAGATATATTTAAGTGTCTAAGTCTACATCTTCTCAAGCAATTTTTTAGTGTCATGAGTGTGGTTACAGCAGTTAATGGCCTCTTATGGCATAAACAGGTCTCTCTCCTCTGACCCAAACAAAGCACAGAGGAAATGTATTGCATTGCAACACTGGAGACAGTGTTTCTGGGTCACCATTACACTCAGTCCTGTCCAGATATTAATGCTACTGTCCTTTTTGTAATGTAGCTAGAGCCAGAGCACCAACTCTCCGCTTATTGTAGTATTCCTCTGACCAGCATGATTGATGGGTGAATATCAGTTCACATTTCTCGGAGGTGTATTACAGTAAGAGGGAGGAATCTGAAGATAATTAGAAAAGAGCAAGCTGTCCTGCTGGTCATAAATGTCAGCAAGCCCCAAACCAATCTGCAAATCTGCTATGGAGAACATTATCACTTCTACGTTTTACTACTGAAACTGTGACACTATACAAGAGAAATACCAGAAGGTCTTCAGTTTTATTTGATTTATAAATAATTTCCATCTTTCTGTAATTTTTTCCAACATTTACATGTTTTTATTTTACTGGTTGACAAGGGTTGTGCACCATACATAGTTAATATACGAGACTAGTCATTACACAAACCAGACAGCGATTGGCTTATCTACGAGCTGCTGGGGTGGAAGAGTTCAGACTATTGCTTTGTCACCTCTGTGGTATCCGATTCTGTTTCGGCTGGAGTATTTTCCACCATGGTGTATGGTATTACCCCATGAGACTTACAATTTACGCACAGTTTGCTGAACTCTATCTAGCATAAACAGTAATACCCCTGTGGCTTTTAATAATCACAGAGTATCAGCTTGGAAGTGGGACCTCAAGGATCATTTGGTCTAACCTTTCTTGTCAAAAACACAGTCTAGATAAAGAGGCCCAGCACTCTGCCCAGATGAATCTTAAATGTCCAGTGTTGGGGACACCACCATTTCCAATGATAATTCCAACAATAACACATGGTGGGATAGGAGAAAATGATTTTAATTGTATTGCACAGCCCTAAGCAAGGGGAAATCTGAGTGAAACTAGTTACTTAGTCATGTAAGCCTATGGATGCCAGGCCCATTTGTGCAGGCCAGGGCTCAATCTGTTGTACGGGAGACCTTCATCCCATGGAGTTGATGGTTTCTCTCTAACATTTGTCTATCCAGGCCAGCAGTTTGTTACAAAGCTGTTTGGAACACCCCTGCTCTGCAGAACCACCAGTATCACGACACTTGGTCATCCGCCTCCTACCTATTGTTGTTTGTTTGGTTCTGATGCCAGGACATGTCTTCTTTTAAGGAACAGCAATGTGAATTCTGCATGGCTGGCACTCTGGGCTCTTTTGCTGCCCATGAAATAATGTGTACTGCCTCTGGGCAAAATTCATCTACCATACATTACTGTCTTGTCCTGTCCTTGGCAGATACTTAGTGCTTTATCAGAAGGTCAGTTCTAGGCCTTTTAAGATGAGAAGTCGGTGTGTTTTGTCTGAGGATCAAATCATGACCTTGACAGGTCTGGTGTCTACGTTTAGGGTTCCAGGGCAAAACCCCAGGGGACAGATATATGTTTCCCCTCTCTCCTCCTCCTTCTGCCCCCTTCAGGGAAAAGGTTGGCAGAGGAAGCAACAGGTAAATAAAGAGGGGCTTGCTCAAAATTGGAAGTTAAGATTTGTAATTTTAACAAATCACAAAAGGTATTAAGGGAAAAAGGGATATACAGAAAAGCATAGGGAAGGTATATACAGATATATAGATGTATACAAAACGCAATCTCGGATGGTGAGGGATTTCCCCACACCACATGGAAGCAGGCCCGGCCACCCCTGGAACAAGTAGCAACCAGCCAACACACGAGCAGGAAGGGAAAAAGGGACAACCCAGCTTCTTGTGCCCCCTTATATAGGGGAAGGCAGGAAAAGGAAGGGAATACGTGGATCACCTGACCCCCCCAAGGTCCTTAGTGCTGCTACCCCTTCCCAGTAACTCTCAAACTACCACATCTGGTTAGGTCTAAGAGTTGCAAGGTTGGCTTCCACCCATCAGGTGGAGGGTGGAGTAAGTTAGAAAGCTCCCTGACCTAAAATTGTAGAATGTTTAAGCTTGTCTTGCTCATCTGTTCCAGTTTTGTACTGAGTTCAGTACAGTTCCGATTTCTAGAAAAAATTGATGGGTTTGTCTGAGCAAACAAAGCCTATTGAATAAGTGAAATTTGCATGAGATACTGCATTCACAGGACTACTGTCTAGGTGCCTTTGCTACTGGCACCTTTGGAGGTGCAGTTTAAGACATCTCTCTTTTTCCTCCCATGTCAATTTTGCCTCATCTTCAACTTTGGAAATAATTGTTCATGGAAGGGTTGTTGGGCACTGGAACAGGGAGGTGGGTGACTCCCCATCTCTGGACATGTTCAAACCCCCTGTAGATGCGGTGCTTGAGGACATGGCTTAGTGGTGGACTTGGCAGAGCAGGGTTAATGGTTGGACTAGATGGATCTTAAAGGTCTTTTCCAACCTAAATGATTCTATGATTGTATGATTCTGCATTCTGCCACTTGTTTTCTCAAGCTGCAACAGGGTAGGCTTCGACTGGAAATTAGGAAAATTTTCACAGAACAAGTAGTCAGATACTGGAAGTCAATAATGATAGGACAAGAGGGAATGGCCTGAAGCTCCACTGGGGGAGGTTTAGGCTGAACATTAGGAAGAATTTTTTCTCTGGAAGAATTATCCAGCTTTGCAACAGGCTGCCCAGGGAGGGGGTTGGGTCACCATCCCTTGTTTAAAGGGCATAGAGATGAGGTGCTTAGGGATATGTCTTAAGAGGTGATAAAGATTAAAGGTCAGACTGGATGATTTTATAGGTCTTTTCCAACCTAGGTGATTCTGATTCTGTGAACAGGCTGCCCAGGGGGGTGGTTGAATCCCCCGCCCTGGATGTGTT
>WEIS01059953.1:0-17175 GCA_013389965.1 Todus mexicanus
AACTAATCTCCAGGCTCAGGGTGCAAATTTACTTCTACCCTTCGCTCCCCTTCCCATCATTCAGCTGAGCACAATGGCACAGACGCAGCCCGGGATGTTTCTCCTTCCCCCAAGGGATGCTGCCTGCTCTGCTGTGGCAGAGCCTATATCCTGGGATAAATGCCTTAATCCCGGGGCTAGAAGAGGAGATTCTCTTGGCGGGCTTGGTGGGCTCCTGTCTCCTGTGCCTTTCAATTCTGTGTTACAAATGGGAGCATTGCAAGTCTCACTAGCACACTGTGGCGTAAGGTGCCGTACAGAGCTGCTCTGCCAAAAAACTCTTTGGAGTTTATATACAGGAGGCAAAAAGCAGAGAGAAAACTAAGGCACAAAACAGAGAGATGATGTGCCCAAGTCTGCTTGTCAAGGAGGCAGCAGACGCTTGGTATCAGCTAAAACTCATTCTCTGCTGCAGCGACAACCTCTACAGCAGCACTGAAGGTGAACTTGGCTCTGCTCACATCATCCAGCCAGTCAGTGGGAGTATGAGGGATGTCATGGGGAGCATGAAGCAATCCTACCAACCCCAGGGCTCATCCCACTGCCAATACAAAGCATGACACCACACAAGGGGAAGCCTTCAAGAACCAAACTCCTTCTCTTGTTGGAGCAGAATTGCTTTCATAGCTGCACTCCAGCACATCCCAGCCTCTCTGTCCTTTGCTTAATTAACTCCAGAGCTTGTACGGTTTTCTTTTTTTGGGGGGAGGGGAAAAAAAAGAAAGAAAGAAGGAAAGCAAAGCAGAGAAGAATGTAATTTTTGCAAACACTCCCCGCCTCCGCAGGGTACGATGGGTCTGCAGCCCCGCTGCTGGCTTCCTCCACCGCCCGCCCCCGCAGGACACCGGCGCTGGCCCAGCTCCCCCGCACGCAGATGTGGGCTTCCCCTGGGCCCCCAGCACTGCGCTGGGAAAGGCCAAACCTGCAATGGTCCTTTCACAGCTCTGTCAAGAACGTCACCCCCCCGCCGCCGCCAGGGCATCCCCCTCACCCTGCATCATCCTCGGAGTGGCAGCCCTGAGGGGGTGGGAAGCACTTCATCCCCCACTCCATCTTTCCTCGGTAGGAAGGATCTGGGGTAAATAAACAGCAGCTGCTGGTGAACTCTATCCGACGGCTTTTTCCCATTCTCCGGATGGCTCTGTGATTGTGTCCAGGTGTGGGGAGCGGAGGCTGGAGGCTGAGTGCTGAGATGCTGGGACAGATTTGGCATCATTCTGCTTGAACAGCTACGGCTACGGCTGGATGACTCCAGGCTGACCCTCGATCTGTACCTTGAAAGACAAGACCTCGTGGGTTGAGAGTGACCATGCTTCAAGCCCATGGGCTGCCTGCTGTAGAGAGGCAGTTTTGGGGATCTCACAAGGCTGGTCACCATACCCAGTGTCCTCTCCTCTCACCCAGCTCTTGCATGCCTTTCCATGGATGTGGTCTCCATCACATCAGGCTGTGCCGAAGCCAGCGGTGACCCTCAAGCTCAGTGGAAAGTTGGTCTGAGACACAGGAAACCAAACTCAGTTTAACTTTGGGTGGTTACTTTATTTTGAATGCTGAGCTAAACCTACAAATCTGAGAACAACCCAAGTCCAAGGACCTTTGAAGTCTGATCTCCATCCCTGCCTGAGGCTGCCTGGAGCTGCACAGATACTGGCTGAAGTGAGGAGTGAAAAAGCTCATTGTAACTCGCCCTGTGCACGGTGGCTTTGGGCTGTCCCGAGGGGACCTGCAGCACCCACGGGTGAAAGTATAAAGGTACTTTCTCTCACTGGGGCAGGAGCTCAGTCACAAGTGAAAGGAGTAGAGATGGCCCAAGAGACACATGTCCCAAGGCTGCGCCCGATGCCACCTCTTCTCCCAACACCTACAAAGGGCTTGCTTGGTCACGCTGGCTTCTCTTGCAGGGACTTTCCCACACTAGCATGCAAACCAAAGCCATTCTCCCTCTGCAATACCAGCATTCTCACCAGACCTCAACAAAACCCAACGAGTCCCCATGCCCACCGTCCTCCCACCATCCAGGGGACTTTGTTGCCTGCACTCTGCACCCGCCCTGGCAATGGCACGGCGCTGCTCAGCAATGAATCACTGTCTGTACGGACACCATGCCTCCATACCACACCTGCCACGCTTTGGTTCGCCCTTCCCCTGGACAAGATTTTCCCCCTCCCTTTGAGAGTGGCCCTTTTCAGCTTCCCATGGAAGGAGTCTGTTCTCCCCATGATGGATTGCACCTGATTTCAATATCAATGAGGACATCGGCTCTGCCTGCACAGCTCCAAGCAGCCCGTTTAGCTGAGGTTTGTTAACAGGGTCACCCTTCTCCTCCTCCTCCTCCTCCTCCCTTCCCTCTCTGCTGCCTCCTCCTCTGCTCTGAGGAGCTAAGGCAGTGGCTGATCCCATCCTTGGGAAGGAATTCTCCTGCCGGACGGGCAGGCAACACCAGCGATGGGTGGGTGATGCATTGGGCAGTGGAGGCAGAGTTTGTCAAGGGCTGTGTGATCAGAGAAGGGTGGTTAACACAGAGCCTCCACTGCTGAGCATCCCGCCTGAGGAACTTTGCGTTGCCATGGTGCCTCCTCTCCCTCTGCTGATTTTCCAAAAAAAAAAAAAGAAAGAGGAGAAAAGAGATGATCCCTTCTTTTCTCCCAGCCTTTTATCTCCCCCTCCAAGGCGATTGCTTTCAGTCCTATGTCGAAATCATCCTTTGCCAAAGGAGCCAGAGGGTGCCATAAATTCAGGCAGCCTGGAGCAGTGCCTCTTACTCCCCACCCCATCCAACGAGGTGCCTTTGTTGTTCCCACTGGCTGAGATTTATGGCCCTTGAGGCAGGGCTGTTCCCAAGAGTGCTGTCCCTTGTCCCCAAGCTGGTGGACAAACCACCAAGGAGGCACCGGGTGTGTTTTGGCAGTGCAATACCTGCCCCAAAAACAGCAGCCTTGCTGCATGCCAAACCCAGCCTGAGCAGATGCCCACTGCTCCACATGTTGCTTGTCCCACAGGGATCAGTCATGATGACAGCCTCCTGCTAACCAGCTTTGGAAAGCTACCCCGTGCTTTGGAAATCCTCGGCTCAATTCCCATCTCATGGGCCAAATCGGTGTCAGCTTCCCAGCAAGGTGCAGAACGTCAGGCAGCCTGGCGAGGCTGGGAACGGGCTTTCTAACTTTGAGAGCATCTTATGGGTTTCTTCAGCAATAAAAATCTTATTCTATGCTAATACCCAAGAGAGCAGCAAGGGCAGAAAATCTATTGATATCAGACTCCTGCACTGAGAAAGTGCAAGTGGAAGAATTCTTGTTAAGGTGAGGGTAGTGAAACACTGGAACAGGTTGCCCTGAGAGGGGGTAGATGCCCCATCCTTGGAAACATTCTACGTCAGATTGGATGGGGCTCTGAGCAACCTGATCTAGTTGAAGGTGTCCTTGCTCACTGCAGGGGGGATGGACTAAATGACCTTTAAAGATCCCTTCCAACCCAAACCAGTCTATGACTTGATAAGTGAAAACGTCCCAGAAAAACACATCCTCTCAAGCCATCCTGGCTGCCATGCATGGTCAGATCAGAGCCCAGGTGAAGAGACTGGAAAGTCCCATGGAAAAGTTGAAGAAGAGGGATGTGGATTACCCAGACAGCTCTGGCTGGCCCAAAGGGCAGTTTCCTGGCTCTCCCTCTGCTTGCACCCTCCTGGGCACTTAAAACCATGCCTGTACCTCTGGGGATCTTGCAGAAAAGCTGAGCAAGAATTAGCATCTTGTTCCTGCCTCTCTTCTCCCCTCCCTGGAGTTTAGTTAATCTTCATGTCATGGAGAAGAGGAAAAGGAAAACAGAGGGTGAGGGGAAGCAACACAAACTGTAAAAACAGTGAAGGACTCCTCCAGTTCCCTGGGGAGATTGGGAATGGGAATGAGGGTCTAAATTTTCCAACAGGAAAAATAAACCCTCCTGATGAGCCAGAGAGGTGAGTCCCTCTGGAAGAGGTCAAGACAATCTGAAAGTTTGGAGCAGCCAGACAGCTCACCCTGCTCTGCAGTCCCCTGGCTTTGTCCCACTGGGGCCTGGGCTTGTGTCTCCCATGTCTTTGGCTGAGTTTGGGGGTTCTGCAGTGATTTCTGTGCTAACGCAGCTCTCAGGGGTGCAGGCTTGTAGCAATGTTGATGTAGCTCATGTGGGTTCTATTGCTGGGATAGCAACAGAGTTGTTCTGCACTGCCTCTCACCAGGACTGGCCTGGTTAAATTTGACCCCATAAACACCCTGCTTGTTGCCCTCCTTTTATTTATTAACCAGCATCTGTTGTCACACACAACACAACATGGCAGCACAGTTGATTGTGTTGCCTCCAAGCCCTGTAGTGACACCTAATGATGGCTTCTTGCATGATGAGGGCATAGCTCTACCACCCACTATGGTGCACCTTCACAGAGGTCCCAGTGCCAGCAACCATGATGGCCATCCAGGCTTGGTTCTCACCCTGCTGCCAGCAGCTGAGATGAGTTTTCCCGTTCTCACTGGCTCACATGGTGACAGCAGCTGTGAGGGCATGGGGAGGAGCCTTTCGTATTGCTCATCCCTCCTTCTCTTCATTAACCAAGTCAAGCCTTTACTCCCCAGAGCAGGAGAAGGCTTTTTCTGGCTTTTGTTGAGATTCACTTTTAAGGCTGGGGCTGAACAAACAGTTGGGGAGGTGCCAAAGCTCTTATTTTAAAGAAGACCTAGTCTCTAGCAGAGCCGTGGGGGCTGTTGGCAGCAAGGTGAGCAGCTGCGCAGCAAGACGTTGCATCACGGAGGTGGATCTAGGTGCGGCCCCTGTGGCGGGCTGTTCGTGCCTTGGGGCTACTCTTTACTGCGGTGTCTGACAGATGCTGGCAGGTAAGGGCTGGCCGGCAGGATCAGCGCTGTCTGAAACTCAAATGCACACCAGAAAAAGGTGCCGGGAGGCAGGGATGGGTAAGCACGCTGGAGTCTTCTTGACAGCTGGATTTCCTGTGCCTGTGCCAGCTCCCTGCCACACGTCTCTCCCCAGTCCCTGTGCAGCTCCTGGGGCCGCTGCTTCTCTGGAGATGAGGAGTTGGAGAAATCTGGGGTGCAGCAAGGGATCTGCGAACCTCCTATGGCACAGGTGGCTTTCCTGATGGATTCACACCGGTGTTTCTCATAGGGTAGGGATTGCCGGGGAGTAGGAGCTTGGAGCAGAGCAGCTTTGGCCCTCAGCTAGAGATTTGATGTGATGGAAATGTTCCAGCAGGTCTCCAGTAGGAAGGTAAAATCCCTTTCAAGCCCAGCTCCTTGTGAAGGTTGCCCAAGGGCCCAGCCAGAGGCTGTCTTGGGAGGTAACCATGCATGGGTGAGATGTCCAGCCACTCTCTGCTCCTGCTCCACTGCCTTCCGCCAAGCTGCAGTCCGCAAGACAGAAGTAACCGGGATCACACAAGCTGTATCTCTGTGAGTTTTCCAAGTGGAGCCTCTGGAAATTCCCTGTGAGTATGGGTTTTCCCCATCCAGTCTGCACATCACAGCAAGGAATCCAGTTTCGGTAGCTCCTGCCCTCCTGGTCAGTCCCTGGTGGAAAACGTGACTATGGCGTGTATAACAATGACACCAGGTTGCACCATGTGCCCACCAAATACTTTTGGCAAGTTCTGGAAGTGAGTGAAACTGAGAAATAAGCGTAGGACTGACATGTATAGAGACATCCATAATATTTTCCTGGGCAGCTTTGCGGCGTGCAGGGCACCAGCGTTGTGGTTAATTAAACTGTGGTCTCCACAGCAACCGGGCAGGAATAGGAGGAATTATATATTTACTTTCATTTATAGTGGCAGCCTTCACCCTGGCATTAAATGGGAACCAGCCCCTCTCCCCTCACACACATCAGCTCCGGGGCAGCTTCTGCAGTGGGAGAGGGAAGAAAAGGCTGCTTGTTTCTTGAGATGCCCTTTAGTATTCAAACTCCTTCTACGTGGTTTTATTCAGCTGCATCTTACACCAGGCATCAAATGAGCCCCAGACTATTATGTACTGAAAGCTTTCCCCATGGAGAAAGCTGCTTGGATCTGCCTGGTGTTTTCCAGTCCATCTCCCCAGTGAGACACACAGACAAGTTAAAACAGGCAAATTTCAACAGGGCCCAGAAAGAAGATGGTGGAGGATCTGCCAGGCGTGGAAGGACTGCCTCCCCTCGCCACTCGCCTTTCCCAGTGGAAATCAGGAAGGTCGCTGCTTTCCCAGCTCCAGGCACAGAAAGTTTCTTTCCCATAGGCACCCACCGACCACAAGGTGAAGAAGCCAGTCCCTGGCAAGGAGGAATACTTGTCCCACTGGTGGTGGGGTGGGGAGGTGATGGGGAGCTGCATGACAGGACTCCAGGCGAGGGTGGGGACTTTGCTGCTAACGTGAGCTGAAAGGTGATTAGGCAAGGGCTGCTCACAGCCCTGACATCCCCATGTGTGCAAGCGTGCCTGCCCCACTGCTTCCTTGCACCCAGCCCTGAGGCATCCCCAGGGCTCAGGAACTCTGGGCAAGGTTGGGGCACCCCTTTCCCAGGGGGAAATTTCCCTTATCCAGGGCTGGAGAGTTTCTCCAGTGGCTGAGAATAGTCCCCAAGGGGAATTACCCCATCCTGGAGTTGGGCTTTATCATTTTCTGAGCTCTCCGGGGCTTCAAGAACTTGCATCCAAGCCTGGCAGCAGTGTTGATTCACTAAATGACCCCAAAAAAGGGGGTCTGCAGAAGAAGGAGGTTTAGGTGAAAGGTTGCTCTAAGCACAGAGGCAAAAAGAGAAGAAACAGTATAGGAAAAAAGGGAAATAAGAAAGGGGAACCTTGCGGGGTGAAGAGATGTATTTTAAGGCTCTTTGGAGAAGAGGATCTTCACCTTTAGCCAGACCAACCACTTGGCCCATCATTTTGAAATTTTCTACTTACAGAAACTTGGCCCCAGAGCTGAGTTGCTTTTTTTGGTGAACAGGATTGAGTTCACCGAAAAATGTGCCCTTTTGTGGGGAACCAACAATGTGCAAATCCAGGTCAAATGCAAATGCAGAGCTTCAGCCAAAACAAGTGAGGGAGATCATTTGGAAGATGTCGAAACATCTTGTTTCAACATTGTTTCAAAACAAAATTTTTGTTGGCTTCTTTATTTCAAAACAGCTTTTCCTATTTGAACAGTGCTGCAAGCCAAAAGGCAAAGGGTTAAAAAAGTGCAAAAAGAGACCCCCAAAAGGGAAGAAAATATTATGGGGTGGTTGGAGAGATGTTTCAGGTTGAGCTAAACCGAGGGGTTTTTTTGATGTCTTGCCAACTTTTTTCCCCTTGGTATTTTTTTGGCATGGAGAGTGAGTGGAGAAACTTCCACCCACAGAGTGCCCCTGCGAACCAGGGTTGGAGGCTGCCATGCAGCCACCCCAAAACACCCCTCTGCTGCTTGAAAACCCCATTTTCCCCCTTCTCTTGGCCAAATTTGCAGAGCTGCGAATGCAGCATCACACCATCCTGCCTGCCGCGGTGGGGACACACATTGGGCAAAGATCAAACCCTCCCTGGGGTCAGAAATCCCCCTGCGTCCCTGAGGGGAGCCAGCTGCTCCATCTCAACGGTCTCCCCTCTTCCCTCACCCCCGGCACCGCTCTGTTTTTCCACTCGAGCATGGGAAGCCCGAGCAGGGAGAGGAAGAATACGGCCCTTTGTGTGAGCTGAATATGGGCCATGTGTTGCGCTAATGCTGCTGGCGAGGCGAGCCCACCCCGAGCTGCACATTCAGCCCTAGATTAGCGCAGCTATCAGGACACATTTAGATATGGACGATTTCCTCCGCTGTCGCAAGGCGAGGGGGGACAGAGTGTGGGAAAGCTCTTCTCTGGGCGCAAGGCCCTTCTCTTGCCCATCGCTGCCCAATCCCAGAGCCGAGGGTCGGTTGTTAATCGGATTCCCACCGCGCCAGGCGAGATACAGCAGCGGCGTGTGACCTTCGCGGAGGTGCGGGACGGCTGAGGAGCCCTGTGGGAACCAGGGCAAGGAAGGCTCTACTAGAAAGGAGGAGATTTTTCAGGGTTCAATAGTCAAGGTCTTTTCCAGCAGGCCACTGTGCCTTGCAAGCTGTCCCACCTGTGATGTCCCCCGTTCCCAGCCCACCAGAGCAGGGCAGCGTTAACCCTTGGTGGCCTGGGTGACTGGAATTGAATTCAGAGGGACAGAAAACACATGGGGAAGGGAGGGGAGAGGCAGATGCAGCACCACAGTAGAAGCTGCATCACCTGCTGTCTGTTAATACGTTGAAAGCCTCCCTGTTGAGGCAGGAGGGCTGGATCCAGCCTAGATCAGTGGTTGCTCACCTGCTCTGTCACAGGGTTTGTAGTGCTGAGCAGTACACAGGTGGTGCATCGCCACAGTCCAGGGACTTGTCAGCCCTAGGGACAATATAGAGGTTATGTGNGCTTGTCAGCCCTGCTCAAAACTGGGGTGCTATGTGGGAGCATCCTACCAGGTGGGACTGACACCCCCTTACTGTCACTGGAAGGAATAGGGACAATATAGAGGTTATGTGGCTTCTTCCCAATCAGTAGTGTGATTTGAACTACCAGGCAGGACTTCTGGGTCCCTCTCTCCCCTAAAACCATGCTGCTGGGTTCAAATGCATGTTGTATGCTGGTGCAAACGTCTGCTACTGCTAGCAACACTGTGCAGGCAGGACATCAGCTATGACCAGCAGGACAGACCCAGGCCTGGAGCATGGCACCCAGCTCCCCACACTGGGCTGCGTGTCTGCCCCTCCCAGCAGCCTGCTGTGGGATGACTGGTGCAGGGATGGGCTGTGGTGGGGATCACAGCCACAGAGACTTGAGAGCAGTCGTGGTCTCTCCTGTCCTCTTTACCAAAGCTAAAGTACCTGAAGCAAACATCAGGTGCCTTCATCACTGCCCTAAAGACCGTCAGGATGGTTCATGGAAACCTTGAAATAAGCTTGGGGTGGGGGTGATGAGCTCAGCTGGCTCGTGGGAATCGGCTGGAATGGAGAGCAAAGCCCTGCGGGGACACTTGGAAAGGGAGTGCCAATCCTGCCACCTCCTCCTCCCACCCCTACCACGTCTCCGCACCCGGTCCCGTGCTGCCTTCGGCCTCCCTGCTGGGCAGGAGCTCTCATTCCTCACCTTCTCAAAGCGGAGAGGAAGGATGGCAAACTTCACACCAGGGTGTCAGGCAAGCTCCCAGCACACCTCCCCAGCATCCTGCCTCTAGCCCCCGTGCCTTCTCACCCACCTCCTTCTCCTCCTTCAGATGTTGCTATAAAGGCATCAGTGGCAGTAAAGAGGTTAATGTGTGTGGGAGGAGGAGGTGGGGGAGAGTGAAGCGGTTCCCATGAACCGGGTCCAAGGCTTTTACAGCCTCCTTAGCAAAGCAGAGCATCTGGCCACGGAGTTCATTTGCCCCAGAGCAGATGGTCCTGTCCTCCATCCATGCGGCCAGGCAGGCGGGAGATGGGCTGTGGCTGATGCTGAGCCCCAAAGAGCCTTTTGTCACTGGGAGATTTCACAGGAGATGGGGCTGATCTGCACAGGAGGAGGGAGAGGGACAGGCAAGAGGTGCTTGGGAGAGCTCTGAAATGCTCGGTCTGAACAGGCTCCTGTAGGTGTTTTCTGTTAATATAAAAAGCCTTCAGAGCTCAGTTCTGGCCCCTTAACCCAGAGCCCCCATCTTTAGCGCTGACACCCACCAGGTCACTTTTCTCCCAGGACACCAGTGTCCCAGGCACAGAGTGGCACTGGGACCTCCTGGCTCTCATGTTGTTGAATTCATGGGCATTGGTGCAGGGAGAAAAGATTTCTCTGCCTTTGGTCAGCCTGCCTGGGCACGTGGTCTCGCTGGAAGGAGGGTTTGCATATTGAGAGCTGTGTGTCCCACACTGTCTGTCTCATCATCCTGCCCAGGGAGACTCAGCTGGAAAAGGCTGGGAGCTCCAACTGGGAGAGGCCTTGGGGAGGCTGGAAAAGTAATATATTCTGTCACCTTCCCAGTGCCACGATACTGGGCTCCCAAGGCCTGAGTGGGTCCTGAGGGCTACTTTGGGGCTGCCCTTCCCATAGCAGAGAGATACTCCCCCAAACCAGCTGCCACGTTCACCACACTGCTGAGCAAGGTGTTTGGTGGAGAATACCCTTGCCAAGGACGCCGCAAATAAGATTTATGACATGAAGGTTTAAGGCTGTAACCAGAGCTAAACTTAGCAGGTTCCTGGTTTCCTAAGAGGAGTCTCCTTCCCAGGAGGTTTCTGTGCCTGGAGCTGCTATGCAAGGCTGGAGCATAGTCCTGGAGCAGGACCTCAGCATCACATTCAACGTACCACAGAATCATGCCTCTGGGGTTTTTGTTTGGGTTTTTTTGTCATATGTGTCACCTCTCTGTGGTGCCTGGAGGGAACACAGGGCTCCACATTCATCCACACTGAAGAACAACATCCCTGTTTATCCCTCTCTGAAGAGAGAGTTGAGCTTCCTGATTTACCCGTATCTGGGCTTACAATCTGCAACAACATAGCTCTGGGCCATCTCCTCGGCAGCTGTGACATAATTATTGTTACCAGAGATTTAAGCAAACCCTCCCTTTGTTCTCCAAGCACTGCAGCATGTTCCTGAAATATCGCTTTCCAAATTTCTGCTCCAGGGCTGAGTATCTGAGGTCCTTCTCTTGGACTTTTCTCCTTCCTTGGAAGACTTCACACCATGACACTGCTTCTTTTCGCTTCTTACCAGCCTCTTAAACCAATAACCCATCCTCAGTGATGCTGGATGTTATGCAATGACTTTTGAAGATATATCACTGAGGGTTTCTGAGACCTCCTCTACCCAGGAGGAGGAGTATCAGCTGTGTTGGCTCCTCCAGGTTTTCTGCTGAGCCTGACCCAGAGACCCAGCTGTGCTGCTGCTCCTCTGGGTCTATGGAGGTGGGAGAAAAGGTTGAACTCAACAGAGACTGCAGCTGGATCCCCATCCTGCCTGCTGTCCTGTAGAAATCGTGTCTTCCCCTGGCCTTTTGCCAAAAATAAAGAAAATTGATGAAATCTGTGACTTCGCAAACACACTTCTCAGCTCTCCAGGTCTCCAAGCTTCCAGGACAGCTGTAAGTTATTCTAGGAGAGCCTATTTCCTCCCATCCTGCTGGATTTTCCTACCTTGGCTCCACCATGTCCCAAAGGGAGGACAACACTAGCACAGATCTTCCCCTGGAAGCCTGTTTACCAGAAGGTGGGAGCAATTTTCCAGATGTGCTGGAGGGAAGCAGCTTCATCCAGGGACCTGCCCATCGTGCTCTTTTTGTCCCCACTAAGACTTCTTCTCCTTGCACGGAGGATGCGTGCGTTCGGCAGCCAGCCCGACTCGCGTAAGCCTGGACCTGCTCCCAGACACCTCGGTCAGGGCCACATCCGATGGGCTGCACGCTCGCACATGCTGCGGCGGCTCGGCAGCTGCACCCCACGCAGGGGTGGGGACAGACCAGCCTTTCACCAGCCTCACCACCATGCTCTGCCGCCTCTGCGGCATTTCTAGCCACCCAAGACCTTCCCTCCCCATCCAGGGACACGGCAGCAAGTCACATCCCCTCCCCAGCCAGCCATCCTGGACGGCAGCCACCCTAGCAGCATCTCTCACCTGCCTCTCCCATCATCTCCAGAAACGCTTATGGTTTCCACCAAACTCAACATGCTCAATCTCACCAAGCCACTAAGGGCTGCCTCATAACCTGGCAGAGGATTTACTCTTCCCAGAAGACGTAGCAAGGATCCAGCTTGGTTTAGAGAACTGAGAATAATGAAAGGAAATGCAACGAGCTGAAGTGCAATAGGAAGCGAGTGGCTGGGTGCTAAAGACAACAGGGGAAAGTCAATGGCAAACAGCTGTAGTGCAGATGCTGAGCAGAACCGAAAGCCTCGGCTCCAAGGGCAGGCTGTGACCAGCCAGCAGATGCAGCTTGGGATGAGCAAATTGGTTTATCTCTGAGGGAGGAGATCATTTGTCACCTTAGGCAAAACCAGCGTGTCACAAATGGGAAACTGCAAATTCTCCGTGACGTTGCACCGCGGCAGAGAGAAACCACGGGTGATGCTGAGGAGAGCAGCCAGGACACTGGAGGAAGAAACACTGGGCAGGAAGAGAAAGGTCTTGATCCAACTACATCCCACGTTTAGATTTAAACAAGTAAACAGTCCCATTCATGTTCAAGTGCTTTAATGTTTTATTGGACCAGGATTTAAAAAGTGATGAAAAATCTGTATGAATCCAGAGCAGAGTCTCGGCTGAGAGAAGAAGGAGGAACCGATCAGTCAGCACGAGAAGGCTGGAGATAAGGGATCAGTCAATGGCTGGTTTATATCAGCGAGGCTTCACCGGGCTTACGCAGCTCCTCGGCAGAGAGGAGCCAGAAGTGGCTTTACATGGACTAAAAGCAGTTAGTATCTGTACTAAATCAGGCATTCTAATGGGATCAGGGCAGGGTGAGTGCTGATTTCTTGGAGAAAAAGAGACACAGCAATCTCCTTGGACTTGTCAGTGCTGTAGATGTCATTCCATCCCAAGACGGGCAAGGTCATGCAGCAGCCAGGCTCTGTCTATGCTGGGTGGGGCTGGACATCCTCAGATGGGACATCCAGCAACATGAGCTTGTGCTGCAGCAGAGACTGAGGACCAGTATCCCTTTTCATGTCTCTGGAAAGCATTTAGCATCCCTACAAATCCGCATGTGTGTCAGATAGCAGGAGACAGGCAAGGGTCTCCCACTTTTTGTTGGAGGCTGTAGGTCCAGGAGCAGTGCTGCCTGGCCAGAACAAAGGGGCGTGAGATGAAATGGAGACAACCCTGAGCTTTCCTCTGTGTTTTCCCATTTGTTGCTGAGTTTTTGAGACTGTTGCTGCTCCCTCAGTGCAGAGCCAGGGATGTTAAGATGGTTTCCTTGTGTTGCCTCCTCCTTGCACATCCAAGGCACAAGCCTGGATTTTGCACGTGGTGTACTAGTCCCTGTCCATTCCCTGTTCATCTGTGTGCGAGTATCACCATCTCCATCTCCATGCACAGGCTCAGGGATGCTTGCCAAGGGCACAGGGCTTCCATCCATACCTGCTCTTTTGTGGACATCCGAGTACAGAAGAGAAAGCGCCGGGAAGCAGATGTCGACCCAACCTCCTCGTTAGAGATCCGTCCCTCTGGACCACAGGAAGAGCCGCCTATTGGATAGGTCAGGGGCGCTGGTGTCTTTTGGCATTGTCCTACCACTCCGGTGTCGAGCCGTGCCGTGGGTTCCCACAGCTGCTCCACAATGGAGGCACGACTGGCTCCTCTGGGGACAAAACCTAATCTGAGAGATACCGAGGCTGAGAAAGGTCTTCCTAAAAAAGACACAGTCAAAAGCTCTCAGATGCCCTGCATCCAGGGATACCCGATACGCTCGCCTGCGGTATGATTACCTTCAGGCAGGCTTTGTCTGCTCCGGCTCCCCTGAATGTCACACTTGTTCCCAAATACCAGCAGGGAACAATGTGGGGGCAACACAAGGAAAAGCCTCCTCTGTCCCTTGCAGCCTGAAAGTGAATATCAAATGCCGGTGCCAAAGGGGAGGGAGGGGAATAGCAAGAGAGGAGACAAAAAGGAAAAAGCCCAGGGCTGAGAAGTGCCTCAGTGAAACTGGGTCATGGTTATAGGGTGACAGGCAGAAAAGGGTCCCTGTTCGCACGAACAGCGAGCAGATGCCTCTGCCAAGCAGCTCCTTGCTGTGGCGGCCTTATGAGCAGACAGGGCTGGAGGGTGCCCAAGGAGAAGGGGAAAGGCACCGTTATTACTCTGTATCTCTCCAGCTACCCTATACAGTATTTCATATGTCATGATGTACTTTGACGCTCCCCGTAAAATCCTCTCTGGGCTCAGAGACGGGGAGATGAGATGGAGCAGAGCTCTGAGGGCAGTGAGTGGTGGTGGGGTTAGTTTCACTCTGCCACACTCAGGCTGTCCTTGTGTCACTGCCACGATGGCAAGAGACATCATCTTCCTGGGGACAAAGAGACTTCACAGGATCTCCTGAAGGCTTTCTCAAATGCCCCCAACTTCCAGGCCTTTCACACCACACATGGATCCAACAGCCTCTTCCCCACAGACTGCCCGGACGTGAGCTGGAAACAATCTGATTTTCCATCCTTATCTTCCCTCTCTGCTGCCAGTGAAGTCAAGTCCTCTTCAGCCCCCTCCTTCCTGTAGGCCACACATGATTTCTTCCTTTCTCAACGAGTGCCTTTGTCCCTTGAAGGGGATGTGTGTCCAGCTGAATGTGCTGCTGGGCCAGCAGGCTGGTCTCTGGCTCTCCTGTGTCCTCTCGCAGATGTGGAGATGGTCCTCCCAGCGTTCCCATGGTCCCTGGAGCTTGGGCAGTGCAGGCAGGAGCTTGGCTTTATCAAAGGCTTGCTGGAAATGCAAATAAACACTGACACGAATGTGGTCACTATCAGCTGTGCATCCTCTTCAAACAGCCACAGAATGGCCCCATCCTCTTCCCTGCTCGAGGGTGGAAGGGAAAATTGGCTGAAAAACACGTGTTTGTATCAGCATGGCTGCCCTCGCCCCCAGCCACTGCTCTCAGCAGCAGCTCCATGCCTGGGCCAGCACCACCAGGATGATGGGGCAGAAAAGCAGGTTATTCTACATGTTCAAGCTCAAGCTCTGACCCAAACTCATGTGTGTTAGAGGCAGTTTTTGTCAGAATTTTGTGCAATCTTTTAACAAATCACTGAAAACATGGGAGAAGGCAGAATGGCAGGAACAGAGGGTAGATGAGCTAGAGAAACAAATCTGACCGAGTATAGAATCATAGAATAATTAAGGCTGGAAAAGACCTCTTAGATCATCGAGTCCAGCCTATGACCTACCACCACCACTCAGCTAAACCCTGCCACTAAGTGTGGCATCCAGTATAAGGGATTATAAGGTATGTCCTCTTCCTGAAAGGGATTCCTCATTCTATAGGTAACTGAAAACAAACAAACAAACAACAATCATATTTCAAAGAAACTGGAGAAGTTATTCAATACTGCATAGAATCATGATGGGAGATCCAGTGAGATCCCGAGGGCAAGGTTGGAGGCATGCCGTGTAGTCTCCTTGGAGCACCATGGACTGGAAGGGTAGACTATAATGAGAACTCCTCTGGTTTGAGCAGTGACCCGCCAAACAAGCCATAGCAGAGACAACTGTTGAAACTGCATTTTGGAGACATGTACAGGTTTGTGCATTGCAAGAGTTGATGGAAGACTTCCCGCAAAGAGAAGACAACCCAAGGAGCAGCCCCATCTGTTGCTACATGGCCACACAGAGAGTGTGACCTTGTCTCACAAGATAACAAGATTTATTCTGCTCCTTTTGATAGGACATAGATTAAGTCTTCCATGCTCGTAAGGGCACTAGGGGTTCAAAGGGCTGAGGGGACAGCATGGAACAAAGAAAGACAAGACTTTCTTGGCTTCAACCAGAGATTTACGGATGCTGTTTGTCTTAGAGCAAGATTGGTATGAACATTGAACTGCTTGTGACTAGACCAGAAAGGCAGAACCCATCAAAACTGCCAAACTGAGATGAACTCAAAATAAGCCTCAAGACCCCTGGCATATCAGAAACCCAAACAAACCATGCTGCCAGTTGCTTGTGGGGCCACGGGTCAGCTGGCTGCTCTCCCAGCAGTGTGCCTCGCAGTCCAGAAGGGATGAGCTCACCATGAAACGGGACTGGAGATCAAACCCAAGTCAGGAGGGCAGTCTGTCTGTCTCGTGCTTGCTCTAACAGCAAACCAGGGCCAGTTTTGTACTCATTCAAGAAAAATGGCTGTTTTGACTGTATGCAGCTGCTCGTTCCTCATGCATTTTGGGTGACAGCTTCGGGGGGGCAGCTGAACAGGACTTTGCCAATGGAGCTGCATCAGTCTCCAAGTACTCCCTTGGGAATACAGCTCAGCTGCAGGTGCCGTGAAACTGGATTTGCAGGTCAGGAGCCTTCAATGGACCAAACTCAATGTCACGGGGTATTTTAACCAACTATCAGGCTAGTGAGCCCTTGCCACCTGTGCATCTAAGGCAGGAGGAGCAGCAGGGGCACATGTGCTCTGCTGGCTCGTTGCCTCCAGGAAACCTTCCCGCACTATTTTTGCAGAGCTGACCTCATTGCTCCTATCAGCCTGCTCTTTTCCAGCTTCCTCTCCCTGATAGCTGGCTTTTGCCCCGTATTTCCTTGTGCATTGAGCAATCACCTTAAGCCTCTCTTCACATTTCTAGGATTCTTGTTTATCTCCCTATGTGGCGCGGGGCTCTGACAGGGCCCTGCCTTCCTGTGCTGCCTGGCCAGTTCCTCTGTTTACCTAGAACACAAATTGTGTTTGTTTGCTTTTCAGAACAACAAGGTAGTACCAGGAGAGATGTTTCCTTCTCTCGTTTCTCCATGGTCCCAGCCATCTCCTCCAGTTCTTACCATCTGCAGAGAGCATTTCTTCTGCCTTCACCATGGGCAATGTATAAAATCCTGTCTGCAAGCAGAAATTCCCAGCTAGGGGAAGCCTGGAGTCTCCCGAAGCCTCTAACTTGTCCCATACTGGCCACTATTGTTTGCAGGGAGGTAAAACTTCAATCCCAATGGGACGCAAAGGGGAAATGAAAATCCCTTGACCACCCCCACCTCCCTGCGCTCCCCCACTGACCCTTCTCCCCTCAGTGATCCCACACTCTTCCCTCACAAAGCAAATTCTTCCTGGATTATATTTTAATATCTGCAAAGCCTCAACTTTGAAAGAAAAACAAACGTGAAACCAGCTCATGAATTTTCTCCATGTGAAAAAAAAAAGAGAAATGGCCTGGCTCTCCTGAGAGCCTGTGTAGGAACCACATGAATGGATTAGGGCGAGCAGAGCTGACAGCCAGGCACTCTGTTAGACCCCGGGATTGAGACATCAGGAGCTTAAACCAAACAGAGACGAGACTGTTGCGCAGTGCAAGGGGAGAACACAACAGCAACCATCTTGGGAGCTCAGTCTCTCTTTCCCCACACACTTCTGGCTCCTATCTGCGGCCAGTTTGGATATTTATAATACACACTCCTGGTAAAAGTGATTAGGCAGCACTGCAG
>WEIS01059953.1:17221-99199 GCA_013389965.1 Todus mexicanus
TCTTAATGAAGACTGGACTTAATTCTCTAACTGGGCAACACTTGAAATAAACCCAGAAGAAATGCCCTTGCCATCCTTAGATGTGGTCCTTCAAGATCAGGGAATGGGGACAAACGGGACCCTCAGGCAGACCGGACAGAGGCTGTTCTGCAGCAATGAGAGGAGCGATCACTTTGCCGAGGACGTCTAGTCCCTTCCAAGAGTACAAATGCTTCACCTCCACGCTTCCTGGTGCAAACCTTTCTGAGCCATGGGGAACAGGAATAAGGAGTTTCCTCATTTTTTGCTACCAGGTTTTGATGATGGTCACTGACCTAACTGTTCCCCGGGTGATACGCAGAAATACCGCACAGTTCTCCAGCGCATCGTGGTACAGACATAGCTACTGTACGGTTGCTTGCTTTGAGGCTCATCTTGTTACAGGAGAATAACAGGGAACATAGGCTGCCCACCAGTCCCAGGGTACCTCACAAATTGGGACAGCTGCTCCCAAAGCACCCAGTGCAGCGGCCAGACTGGGTTATTTTCTTCTGTCCCTGATAGGAAAGCTAATTTCCAGTATTTTGACTCTGTTTTCTCTTTTGTATAAATAAATCCAGGTCTGAAGAAAGACCGTTAGTCTTTCTGGGTACTGGGAGCATCTTTCCACATCCCTTAGCTGGGGACTTTCCCACTGGGCTCGTTGTGGGACAGGTACAGGGGACTGAGGAAGGGACATTTGCTTGTAGCACCCAAGAGCTGTGCCTGGCCTGCAGGTCCTAATGTCACCTGGGTTTCCCAGGCACCCTGCTCAAACAAGTGACAGTAACTTCAAGGGGGCTGCTCAAAATCTCAAATAAGTGACAAGCATTTGGCATCTTGGTGGGATGTTCCAGCACATAGAGGGAGCTGGTAACATGCGTGGGGTCAGAGGGTTCTTCCCGGACTAAATATCATTTGGGGGTTTGCCTATAACCAGCTGATCTGGACAGAAATGTTCTCAACTCTCTTCTTGCCACACGGATTTGTTCTGACTTGTCTATGTTTTGGGGTTTTAAATATTGTCTTCCCAAAGAGATCATCTGTTCTTAGTTAGCTACGACCAGGCCACCCCATGCTGCTGGTGGATTTCAATGGCTAGAAGAACTCGTCATAAAAGACTCTTAGATCCCCAAAGGCTTTAAAACTCCATATTTTTAATGAAGTTTAAGAAGCGGATCTGAAACAACACAACCCTGGAGCTAGGCTGAAACCTATTCATGCTGGAAAATCTTTTCTGCATATGCCAATATTGCAAGAGCACATACTGGCTTGCAAGTGTTGCATTTACATCTATGAAGAATTCTTTATCTCTTTTTTTATGTATCAGTCCTTTTCACCTGGAGCCTTTCCTCTGAATAAATCACTGTTGTAAATTCCAGTGTTTGCTAACATCCTTGTCCTCAGGGTGTGGGTGTGCTCTCACAGGCCTTCATGGAAACACAAAGAGACATCACCCTTGTTATACTGGGACGGAGAACTGCAGATTTTCTGGGAAACGTTTGAAGTTTGGGTTCCTCGTTCTCAGTGGTTTCTATATCTGCTTGTGGTTGAGCTCAGTGTGGCTAATTCCTCCTTTATCTGCAGTTGGGCAAACTGCTTCATATTTTAAAGAGACCTAAAAGCTGAAAGCCTTGGGTTGGGACCCTCAGCTCTGGGACAGCTGGAAGAAAATGTCTCTAGCCACAGATGTTGCAGCTCCTCTGCCCGCATGGGTGAGACAACCCATGAGCAAAGCTCCTGAGGCTATTCTGCAGCACCAGTGGAGGCTGGGACCAGGTTCACCCTGAGAATTGCACTTTAAACTGTGCCACGATCCATTCACACCAATTTCAAATGATTGTGCTCAGTGTACAAAACCATCAGAACTATTTTTCATAAGGCCGAGGGCTGTTTTAACACAGAGGTCACTAAACAATTAAACTTGCCATGTGTAAACTGTATTGCAGTGATCCTAAGTGCTGGATGCCCTGGTGGAAGGATGAGGCTTTTGTGAGACCAATGAATTAAATGAGTAAGATTGGTGGTTTCTTGCTGGTTGCTCTCACCAGAGGAAGATGTATGGATGGGCAATGGAGGAATCCCTGGCTCTTTGCATTCTCAGGGTGACCAAATGCCTTCCTGATCAGCTCCATTAGGGTCCACCCTAGAAAACTCTATATTTCAGTGTCAGATCATACATATGAAGTGGTTTTCTCTATCTACTAAACCACACAGCCTGGGTAAGGCTTTCAGAGGATGCCGTAGAGCAAGCTGCACTCTGTAAGATGGGTAGGGAGACAGGGAAGGAAGTGCTGATACTAAACCCTGTGCCTCCACCCCTGTTTATAACAAGGGAAGTGGCATCACCTGCAGCCCAGCAGTGGCGAGGTGAGAGGCAGCAGAGATGCTGTGCTGCATGCCCTCAGATAGCGGCACCCCTAAGCAAACCCTTCTCCCCCGGAGGGGTTGTGCTGGGGCCCTGCAGTGTTTCTGGGTCGCTGCAGTCTCAGAGGAACTATTCAAGGGGAAAACCACATGCACATTCCTCAGCACAATGGAGCCCCGCGCCAGACGATGCTGTGGTCCAGGCGCATCCTCAGAGGACAAAGTCGTACAGGAATACCTGACAGAGGAAGACTATAGTTAAACTTCCAGTTCCCCTAGAAGGTGGAAGACAATAAGCAGCCATCAAAAGGCATTTCCTGCCCCACTATTGTTGTTCCCCTCTCTGGGTCCTGATCAAGCTTTGCAAATGGTCTGCAAAGGATCAGACCTAATTATGACACTGGGTGAAGAGCTACACAACACTCTTGGTGCCCGGGTGAGCCTTGAAGCAGTCACTGAGCAGCTGGATGAAGGTGTTTCTTGCAAATATTTGCTGCTGGTGGCATTTTCCCATCTCATATTTGCTCTCACCAGGCTCATGAGCCATCCCAGCCTCCCGCTCACTCCTCTCCCAGGTGCCTGCACAGCTTCAGTCCTGCTGGAAGCTGGTGCAGAGCAGGGGCTGTTCCCTGCCCACTCCTCAGCCGGAGCACATGTAGCACGTCTCCTCTCAAGGTTAGAGCACCCAACCTGTCCTCCATCTCTGCCCGCCTTTATCTCATCCCGTTTCCTGGCCCCAGCTTTTCTCTCCTAATTAAATGGCAAAAACACGTGGGATCTAGGCCAGGCACGAATAGTTTCAGCGAAGCAATTAGCCCTACGACGTGAGCAAGGAATAATTAGCGCTGCTCTCTGGAATTCGGCCATTGTGCGCCTCATTGTATATTTTTGCCTTAAAAGGGGGCCAGCGCGTTGGGAGGAGAGCGAGGGCCCCCGTTCGCAGAGCTGGGCTGACATTTGCACTATGTTAGTCATGCTACATGTCAACATTTTTGTGAGCTTTCCAAAAACAGAAATTCTAATGGGATGTTTTAATCCCATCTTCACCCCCTCACACCCCCCTTTCCTTTCCTCCTTTCAACTCCCACCTCCCTCCTCCCTGCCTCGCACAGCACTAATACCATCCTCTCTAGGCTTCGGCTCCCAGAAACCAGGCAAAGCCAGAGCAGTGAAATTCCTATTTAAACTAACATCACATGAAAAATGAACTGTTGCTTTTAATCCCTTCTGCAAGAGGAATGGGAAAGGAGTGAATGATTTCCCAGGAGTGCGGTGGGGAAGGGGCTTTTGGAGACCACCAAGGCAAGCTGGGGGAAGCAGTGAGTGAATATTGCTTTGCTGATCTACCTTTAGAAAACCACTCATCAGCTTCATCAGGACACCCCAGGGGCAAGGAAGAAGCCAAGAAGCTGGGGGGGCTCAGAGGGAAGCCAAATTCCCTGGGGGCAGCCAGAGTTTGGAAATAGCTTTGGCAGGAGCGTGTCAGGGCCCCAGGTGACACATATCTGATCTGGGTTGGACGCGGAGGGTGTGTGCAGGTGCCTGGGGAGCTGTTGCTGCTCCGGGCCCAGCGAGCTGCTGGCCCTGAGATCCTCAGGTCCAGGCAAGGAGTTAAAATGCACCCCTGGCTTCCTCTCCCCAGGAGGTTTTGGAGATCTTGAGCTGTAGGTGGCTTTGGGAAGGAAAGGAGCAACCAGTGTCTCATCATGAGGGACGCACACACACCAGCCACTGTATCAAGCGTGGACCTTAAAGCAAGAGATATAGGGAGTTTTTAAGGCAGGTGCTGAGCTGGAGGGAAGCTCTAGGGACAAGCAGCCACCTGGGTTCATCTCAGCTCCCTGATGCAGCATCAGGGTTGTCTCCAGCAAGGATGGTCCCAGCACTGCTCTTGCCTGTGGCTGCTGGCACAGCCGGGCTCTGCCCTAAGCTGGGCTGCTGGACAATGTTTCGGGGCCAGATCTCATCTGCTCCCACTTGCTGCCTCCCTTGGTTCTTGTCTCCACTCCCTTTGCACAGGACCCACAGTGGCAGCTGCCAAAGAGTGCAGGCTTTGGTCGGGATGGGGTCTGGGAGCAGCCTGCTGTTATTTGCTGCTCCTTATATTCCAGTTCTGTTGTGGCTGGAGATGGGACACTAGATTCACTGGGCCTTCGTCCAGTCCAGCCCAGTACGGGACTTGATTCTTGCTTCTTCCTTGGGGTAATCTCTAAACACTTGCTCTGACATCAGCTCCTGGCGCATCTTCAAGAAGGCAGTGGGGAGAGGGACAGCTCAGGACAGGAATGTGAGAAAATTTGGTGCCAGAAAGAGCGAGAGGCCAGAAATTAAAGGCCAGGAGCTGCAAGCTCCTCAGACTCCACCTCTGACTGGAAGGAACGTGGGACAGGCTGACCATCATCTGCAGCAAACCGTGATCTCAGCTGCTTGTGCTCTGGCTCTGCCTGTACAGACGGACACGTACAGGCTCTGCGGGCTGCCCATAAGGGAATCTCCCACACAGCAGCTGCCCAGGGGCAGGGACCACGGGAACTCTGCTGGAGGCAAGTCACCTCTTGGGAAACTGAGGCACAATGAGCTGGGCACTGTGGGTGGGAGTCTTTGCTACCTCACACACCTCTGTCTGTCTGTCTATTCACCTAGCCAACTGCTCTTGAAGGCTCTGGTTCTGCAACAGCTCACGCAGTGAGGGGCCAGCAGTCACTTTTCTGGGGGTGAGAGAGCCAGGTGTGCAAGGACAGTCCTCAGCTGTCCCAGGAGCTGCTGTGGAGAGGAGAGAGGTGCACGGGCTGTGGGAAGTTTGCTAGTTCAGGTTCCCTTTCCCTCCTGTTTTTACCTTCCTTCCACGGTTTTAACACTAAAAATTCACTCCCCCAAAGGAAGAAGCGGAAAACTCCCCTTGCACACCTTATGCTGCTGAAACCCGCCTGAGATCCGTCTTGACCATGGAGTCCCGAGAGAGAAGCATTAAATCAGCGGCGGCCGCCCCACCACCCTCCCCTCGCCCCACATCTACCTCCCCTCCCCTAGGCTGAATAGGGAGCATGAGAAACCAGGCCTGGCGGGGACGGCCCCGTGCCCCTCGCTTTCTTTCAGGATCAGCGCGTCTACAGGGCCGCTTGTGTTCCCCAAGCCCCTCTCTCCCCCCGCAGCACCGGGGGCCATAATCTGGGGGCAGCGGGCCTGGAGATGGAGAAGAATGTGGGAGCGGGGAGGGGAGGATGGGGACCATCCCCTCCCGCCACTGCCACCGCCAAAGCCCCAAATTCTTAGACCTGGAGGAGTCACCACCAAATTCCATTCAACTGACAGAAAAGAAATCAAATCCTTTTATAGAGAGCCCACTTTCCCCGCAAGAATGCTCCCTCAGCCTTTTGTTGCAGGGCTTTGCTTACTCCCAGCAGCTCGGAGGAAGCTGCTCCAATACATTAACCAGTTTAACTTGCTCGTGACCCCCTCTGCCCAGCGCACAATGAAGCTCTTCGCCCGCTTTTTTCCCCGGCTCCTTTTCAGGAGCTAAATCCCCCGCTGTTCCCCGCTCGCTGCCTCTCTCACTCAACCTTTCTCAGGCCTCTGCTTCAGCCGCGGGAAAATAATAACGCTTTGCATTTGTATAGCCCCCCAGCCCCGTGGGATCTTCGAGTGCCCTGCATGGATCGCATCGTGTCCTCCCTGCCCCGCCGAGGGGACCCCCAGACCCCTGAGGTGGAAGGGAAAAGCGATCCAGGGACTGAGGCCGTGGAGGGCGGATGGAGTTTGAAGCAGGTCCCAGTACAGAGCGGTGCCAGAGCTGGAGCACACTGGGGGTTGACGGGGACAGTTCAGCATCAGGAGATGAATCATGATCACCTGTTGCAGGAGATTTGGGTGTTGGGCAGAGCAACACCGACGAGCTCCACTCTCTGCAGCCACCCTGGTGGCACTGTCAGCCCCTCTGCTACAAGGACAGGAAGGTTTTATGTTTTCAGAGCGATTAAAAAGCCGCAGTAAATTAAAAAAATGAGCCCTCGCCCTGGCCCTGAATAGCGGAGCCCGTCAGACAATGGGAAGTTAACCAAACGCGGGCTGGGGAGCGCAGAAGTCTGCTGCGGGGCGCTGCCGTTTTCCTACCAGTAATTGATGCAAAGTCTCTTTTGTGCTCTCAGAAAATCCCAGAAAGAAAAAGGGGGGAGGTGAGAGAGGGGGACCGCAGAGGATCTGGCTCCCCGGCTGTCCTCTTCCAACATCTCCCTCACACACCTCGGCGGTGCGGTCAGAGCAGAGGCCGCCCGGCTGCACGCCGGGGCCGAACCCCGTTAAACACCCACAACAATATGACTATGACAGCGGCGAAGTCGGCGCCTGACAGAGCTTTTAACCCCTGTCCGACGAAGCGCGTAAATCGTTCTGGGCGGACAATGCAGCTTTGCAGCCCGAGCGCGGCATTTCTCTCAAATGACCTGAACACTTTATTACTGGGGATTTATTAACCATTTTTAGCAGCCCTGAGAACCTGGGAGCCTCTTAGGGACCACCTATTGAGAGCTGAGGTCAGGCGGCGAGTAGGGGCGATGCGGATGGTTTAAACCAATTTAAACCGACCTAATATCGTGGTACGGCTGAAAGGGAGGTGCCCCATGTGCAGCTCCAGCCCTGGGTCGGTGCAGGGCTGAATCCAGCCAGCTCCAGTGGAAAATCAGCATGGGGTTTCCATGAGGTTAATTTGCGGTGGGAATGAGCTGGTGGGATTCCACTGCAAAGGAGAATCCCTGAGATCTGGGAGACTTGTGCACTGGGTTCTGGCTTGGATCCATCCCTGCAGAGCTGGGCAGAGTGGGGAGTACACCACCACCCCACAGCCACTGCCAGGCTCACCCTGTGACATCTCAGTGAGGAGAGTTACAGGCTGTATCCAAAACGGGGGAAGCAGTGAGATGCCCCTCCTGGTCCAGCTCTGGCATCTCTCTTGGAGAGCATGGTGGCACTGTTCCTCTTCCCTGGCCCTTGTATTTATGGGGGACCCAAATTTGTCTGGTGCTGGAGCCACCCCGGTTAGGGTGAGGCTTCATGTAGCCAGACGAGTGGCTGAATGCCAGTCAGCTGGGCTCAGGGCTTTCCTGAGAGCATCCTCCCTGCGGCAGCCTCCTGCTCCCTGCTGCTTGGGTACCATCCTGTGCCCACCGAAGGGTAAGCAGGGCGACCGCTTATCCCATCACGATTTCCCCAAGGAAGGTAGTGCCTCGGTGGCGACATCCACGTGGCAGGCGAGGGCCGAGCCAGGAGGCCAGGCGCCTGGAGAGGAAGCCTGCGGGGACACGGCCAGAGACTGGACAATCCCGGGGGAGTCTTGCTTTGGCGGGACAATGTGACTGAAAGAACGGCTTCTCCTCACCGCTGCAGCTCGCTGACCTCAGCGGCCAGGCTGAGCTGAGTGCCAGCCCCGAGAAGGGGGCTATGGGCAATGCTGAGGAGCTGGGAGAGCCCTTGTGCTGGCACTGGCAGCGGCACGGCTGCTCGGCGGAGCTCGACGCATCGTTGGGGGCTGGCGGCACACAGAGCCCATATTGTCACTTGCCCCGTGCTGCAGGCCGGGACCCCAACATCTGGCCACGGCGCGTGTCCCAGGCCAGCGCCGAGCCTGCGGGAGCGGGAGAGCAGCTGGTCTGGGGAAAAGTGCCTTTCCTCCCCTCTTGGCTCCTGGAGAAAGGGGCTCTTTCTTCATTCAGGGTTTTGCCGATAGGGCTTTTCAGCTGCCTCTCGAGCCGCGGTTGCTGTGCCATCGGGTTGGAGACAAAAGGCTCCCGAAAAAAGCCTAAATTGCGACTGGAAGGCTGGGCTGTGCAGCAATAGCGGGAAGTGGGGAGTGCGGGCTTCGGTTCCTGTGTTTGTACAGCCCAACTGCTTTTTTTAAAAAATTTCTTTTATTATGGGAGGCTTCTTTGGCAGCACAGGTCTCTCCCCAGACACGGGCAGTGCCGTGCAAAACTGAGCCCCGCAGCCTCCCTGAGCATTTCTATCCCGGGGCCACAGTTCAAGGGCTGACCAGGGGAATGTGTAGCCGCAGATCAGAAGAAGGCAAATGCTGGGGCTTGCCTGAGGAAGCAGCTTCCCTGCTTCGTCCTGCCTGGTATTATGGTGTTGTTTATCCAGTGCCAGAGATGAATGGAGCACGTGACAGCAGGAAAAATGCAAGTTGGACAAGGTCCCTGCCCAAAAATGCAGCAGCCCCTGATTATGGCATTACATTGCAGCCCAGGCCCAAACCCAAATCCGCCTCTCCGTAGCAGCACACACGCTGGGAGAGAAAACCCCAGGAGCACCCTCCCTGCAGAGACAGAGGATAACGGGGGAAAGAGGTCCCAGGGTTTGGCGTCAGTAAAACAGCAGGTTGGTGGCACATCTAGGACCAAATTTCAACCCCGTGCTTCCCTGCAACCACCACTTCTCCCACTACCCGGCTGGAAAAATGGTGTCTCATGTAACAAGACGTTGTCATTATGGTCAGAGATCCCTGGGGGGGCTTGCTTGGCATCTGTGGAGCACTTATTTTTTCAGATGCCCCTTGCACCTTGGGGCTGCCCATCGGCACCAGCTCCAAAGCATGGCACTGCACCCAGCCAGGTCTAGAAGTGTCTCCAGATCTCCCTGAACAAGAATGAGGACAGGACCCCCAGTGCCCCATTCCCAGATTTACCAGCTTGGTGGAAATGAGAGGAGTGCTGTGGTTTGGGTTTCTTTTTTTTCTTTCTTTCTTTTTATAATTATGCTTGGCCTCAGAAGAGACTGATGAGAAACTGCCTGGAGTTTGGTCAGCTCTCTGGTAACCTCTTGGACACGGTTGTGAGAAAATGTCCATGCAGGGCTCTGGGAAATCACAGCTCAGGAGGAGCAGGAGGAGAAATGTGCCTGTTGCAGGGGATGAGGCAGCAAGCAATGGGGGCTGCCCGGACCATCGAGCTCCCACTCGCACCCTGTCACACAGACTCGCCCAAGGCAGGACAAGGCACAGGCAGGAGACTGAGGTTATTCAGTCTGGAAAAGAGAAGGCTCCGGGGAGACCTTATTGCGACCTTTAAGTACTTAAAGCAGCCTGTCAGAAATATGGGGATGGCCTGTTGCGACAGGACAAGGGGTGATGGTTTCAAACTAAAAGAGGGGAGATCCAGGCTAGATAGAAGGAAGAAATTTTTACACTGAGGGTGGTGAGAGCCTGGCTCAGGTTGCTCAGAGAGGTGGTCGCTGCCCCATCCCTGGCACCATTCCAGGCGAGGTCAGGCGGGGCTCTGAGCACCCCGCTCTGGTTGGGGATGTCCCCGCTCAGCGCAGGGGGCCTGGATGAGACGAGCTTTACGAATCCCTTGCACCCCAAAGCGTTCCCTGACTCCCTGAGCGGGGGCCCACGGGCGGGCAGGCNCCCCCGCGCCCGCCGGCCGAGGACATCTCCCCCCGAGATGTCTTCATCGCCGTCAAGACCACCAAAAAGTTTCATAAGGCGCGGCTGGAGCTGCTGCTCGACACCTGGATCTCCCGCAACCGCGACATGGTAAGGGGATGGGGATGGGCATGGGGATGGGGATGGTCCCAGCCGCCGGCCGGGGGGCTGCGGCGGGCGCTGGCCGGGGGCTGCAGCGGCACTGGCCGGGTCTCAGCCCGCGGGTCTCAGCCGCTGTCCCGACCCTTAGTCCTGCGGGCTCCGGGGGTTGCCGTGACCCGGCAAATGCCACCTTCCCTTCGCACGGGTCCCCCCCATATCGCTGAGCAGGATGGTGTTTCGAGGCTTGCTGGACTCTTCTGGAGCTAGCCGTGGTTTTGGGAGGGTGAAATGCGGCGTTGCGGGGTGAGTTTGGGATGGGTGAGTGATGGAGGATGCCTGACCTAGGCTTTTCACACTCGGCAGTCCCTCAAACTCTGCTCTTGTGGCTCTTTCTGTCGAGCGACTCCCAGTGTAGAGCTTTGCCGAGTTGCTTTCCACTGGGAACACTGAGACGCGCTGTAGGGATGTCACCCCAGCCACTGGTGCCTGCGGTTGCATTGCCCAAGGGACACCCAGTTCAGCAGCCCAGAGCTGAGAGAGCACTGGGACGGGCTGAGGCTCTCGATACTCCTGCCACGAACTGGGCAGGACTGGAGTGGCTGGGGGCTCCTGCAGGTCTGCTCTGGCTCACCCTCACCACGGCAGTTCCAGCTAGTCCGATTCCTGCCCTTACTGATGTCCTGCCTAGAGCCCTGGCAGTCCCTTACTTTGTCCTTCAAGCGCTGAAACAAAATTAAAAATGGAAAAAAACCTGTTTCCTTAGGAAATGTGCATTACCGTCTGTGCTTAAGACACTTTTTCTAACCTTAGACAGATTTCCAAGTAAGTTATGCCTGGTCTTAACCTTTCCATCCTACTGTCTTCACGTGTTTCCTCCTGGCCTGGAATTGTACTTCTTGCTTGCAAGCTGTTGGGGATTGTTTTGCGTTTTTTAAAAAGTCTAGAGTGGCTGAGATGGGAAGCCGGGGATGGGGAGATCGCCCTGCCTCTGCCTCCTTCAGCTGGGTCTGCTGGACCCCGTGAGCTCTTGACTCCTGCAGCTTACCCCAAGCGCTATCTTTTCTTTTTTTAATTTTATTTTTTTTCTCCTTTTGAATCATTTATTTTGCTCAGATCTGCTGAGTTTGGCAGTGGCTCTGCCGTCTCTCTCCCTGGTACAGTTATTGTAGGGAAACCTCTTTTTATGCTGTCACTGCGATGGGGCGGCGAGTGGTGGTGGGGAGGGTAAAGACTCTTTGAGCACCTACAGATGATCCTGGGAATGGCTGCTCATTTTGTCCCCCCCTCCCTCTTGTGAGCTCCGGCTTTCTTCTAGGGTTTTTTTTGTGTGTGTGTGTGTGTTGTGCTTCGTTTGTCCGTTTGGTTTCCCAGAGCCCCGAGGCTCGGCTCTCACGCTGTCCCCCTGGGCAAGCTAACAAAGCCCCTTTTCTCCTGGCGCAGAGAAAAGGCTTCGCAGCCTCTTGTGTGGCACTTTCCATGGGAACGGCAGAGCCGGAGCCGGCCGCGGCCAGGTCAGGTTGCCTAGAGATGAGGGCCATGAAGCCAGGGGGGCCGCAGCCCGGCGAGGTGCCCGCCTGCCGAGCAGAGCCGAGCCGCTGAGTGAAGCCTCTTGTACAGCACTTGAGGCCAAGGAGCTGCCGAGAGAGCTCAAGGCGACGCAAACTCCCAAGGCTGAACCCTTGTTGCCGCTGGCAATCAGCTCAGCTCTGCTCTTCCCAGCCTGACCTGCCCGCTGGCCTCCGGGAAGCTTTGGGGAACCGTGGGCTCTCCAAAACTTAGTGTCAAGCTGGGTGGTTTTTTTCTTGCATGCGGAGTGCAGGATTGGTGCCATGGGGCTCCTCTCCTTTTGCTTCCCTGTCCCGGGGGGGCTGTGTGGTTCCTGCATCCTCTCCTTGCCTGGCCCCGTGGTTTCTGCCCCAGGAGGGTGGTTTGGGGACAGCAGGGCGCTGCCTCTGCCCCAACGTCTCTCTTGGGTTGAGTCAAGCCCATCTCTGCTCATCCTGTGCCTCTCTCACTCCTGCTTCGCTAAGGGTGCTCAGCCACATGTGCTGCCTCGCACACGGGGAAACTCCTGCCCCAGGGCTGAGAATGCCCCGTCCCTGATGCTGCCACATCTCCTTCCCCTCATC
The DNA here is from genome assembly GCA_013389965.1 of Todus mexicanus. NCBI lineage: Eukaryota > Metazoa > Chordata > Aves > Coraciiformes > Todidae > Todus > Todus mexicanus. The sequence continues at coordinate 29,249 of WEIS01059953.1, forward strand.
TTCCTCTCACATCAACCCCCAAGCTCCCTTTTGGCTGTTCATTAGCCAGGCAGCTCCGCGGGCAGGGGCCGTGCCGGCACTGCTAAGAAGGGGTTAAATCCAGCAGGTAACTCCAGGCTGGACCCTGGGAGATAGGAGGAATAGCTATTGTGTCCTTCCTTGGCTGCTCTTTTGTTCTGCCCACAATAGTCCCTGTTTCCTGGCCTCTGTCCCCTCCAAGACACTGCAAAGGGCACCCCCTTCTCCTTCCTGCTTCTCTCTGCGAGGACAGATCAGATCCCTGTTCTCTTCTAAATCTGCTCCTCTGGTTGCACAATCCAGGCTGGATAAGCTGCTCTTGGAGTAGAGTTATGGTTTTTCCCTTCCTTGCTTGGGGGAGAGTTTCCAGCTGCCTCAGTATCCTTGGGATGCCGGAGCGCAGTCTGGGGGAACTTTGCGCTTGAAAGAAAAAAAAAAAAAACAAAAGAGGCGGGGTGGAGAAAAATGGCCATTAGAGAGAAATCCTGGACAGGAGCGAGTCCAAACCCCCCGCTTTCCTGCTGAGCCGGGTGATTTGCTGTGGCAGTTGCATAAGCAGCATCTCCTGGCCCCGGGGCACCCCTCTGGCAGCGGGGCCGGGCTGGGCTCGGCACACGCCGCGGTGCCCGGAGGGGCCGGGCTGGGCTGGGCCGGGCTGGGCTGGGCTCCCTCCAGCCTGGGATCCGCTGCCTTCCTCCAGCTCGGCAGCGCCTTAATTGCAGCCTTGGAAAAATTCCTGCTCTCGGGGCAGAGGGGTTGGCTTTGCCTTCCCGAGAGCAGGAGAGCAGCTCCTCTGAGGGCGGCTCCCACATTTCTGTAGCACCTTGGCCAGAGTCCCCATTCTTGGGGTGGCCCATGGTGGAAGGTGCTGCTACGTGTCCCATTTGGGCTCCCGCTGGAGCAGATGGGACTGTGGGAGAGCTGCTCATCCCAGCGAGCCCCCCTCAGCCCTGGGCTGTGTGCCAGAGTTACTGAGCACTGCTGAGCTCAGCTCGTGTGTGAGGGTCCTCCCCATTTTGGGCAGCCTCTGTGGGTTTTGAGGTTTGGGGCCCCTGAATTGCCTGCCCCAAATGATGCTGCTGGCCTTGTCCGTGTCCATAAAAGCCCCAGAGCCAGCGAGCGGCGTGTGGAGCACCAGGCGGGAGGGTGGGGGGACCCTCGCTGTACAATGAGCTCATTGTTTGCGAGGAGGTTATTAAAAAATTATAGCTTTTAAAATTACAGTGGAGGATTCTTCCTCTTGCTGAGAAGAGCAGGGGAGGGAAGGGCCTGCGGACTTGCCAGCCCCTTCCCTGCCTCTGCAGGTCCCAGCCCTGGAACCCCTTTGTCAGCACAGACCCCCCACCCCAGTCCTGGAGAAAGGCACTGCCACACAGGAATGAGGATTCTGCTGTCACAGGGACGCCTCCATCGCAGGGACGCTGCCATTGTACTGGGCCCAACCTGTTGAAGTGGGGTGTGGATTTTCCCCCCTATCCCTTGTAGGCTGGAGTGGTGATGGTAGGCTGAGTGGTGGTGGTACGTCATAGGCTGGACTTGATGATCTAAGAGGTCTTTTCCAGCCTTAATTATTTTATGACTCTATGAAAACATTGCTGTGGAGAGCACAAAGCGAGGCAGGTACCTGTCCCAGCAGCATCTTCACCTCCTTCGCAGCCACTTGCTCAGCTGAAGGCTGAGCCCCCAGCGCCTCTTTGCTGCTCCCTCCCCCCGCACCCAAGCAAGGTGGCTGCTTCCCCCTTGCCTTGGGCTGAGAAGAGGTGCAACCCCTCCTGTCGCCGTGTAGGTGGATGTCTGGCTGCTCCATCCTCTCCTGGCCTGGGGAAGTGAGACATGGTGCAGGGGTAGGATTTGTGCACTGTGTGGTCACTGAGGCGCCTGCCTGGCCGAGGTTCCCCTTTTTGGTGGGTGTGGGGTCTGCTGAGCGTGTGTCACCCCAGTAAGCTGGCAGGACCGCTCGGCCAGGCGGCGCAGCCGGGGACAGCATGACCCTGGGGTGGCCCTGGCTGGTGGGACGCCTTGTGCAGCACCCAGCCATGAGCGAGCCACGAGCTTGGGCGGTGGAGGGGGAAATGAGTCACTGCAAAAGCAGAAATGAAGAGGAGGGGAGGGGAAAAAAAAAAAAAAAGGGCCCTCCCAAGTGGTGAGGAGGAGGTGGGGGGCTGCCGGAGGCTGCCTGGCTCCTTGCAGGCGGTTCGGGGGGGCTGAGCCCATCCCGGCCATAGGGACCCCGGGTGCCTCTCGGTCCCGTACGCAGAGGCCGTGCATTGTGCAGGGCTGTGTGGAGTGGTGGCAGCTATTGTTTGGGAGGGACTTGGCATCCTGTGTTTCTTGAAGCTGCAGTTTTGAGAACAATGAAGTTTCCTGTAGGGGCTGGGGGGGGCAGCGGGCCCTTCCTCTCCTGCACCCCGCAGGAAAAGTTCCTGCGGGGGGGTGGGGAGGTGGGTAAGAGGTCCTGGCACCCCTCGGTGCCATGGCTGGCACCAGGGCCAAGTGGCAGAGAGGCGGGTGTAAGGGCTTTGGGTGCTCTCTGCTTGGGGAGGGTGCTCATCCTGCTGCTGCAGATCTGCAGATGGTGGCTTGGTAGGTGACAGCTCTGGGATGTTGGCTGCAGTGTCCTATCCTGTTTGCCCTGCTGTGAACTGGGCATTGCCCTAATGCGCAGTGCCCCACACTGGGGATGCTCAAGGCTGATCCATCATTTTTCCTTATCCCATGGATATGGTGTTTTCTTGTCCCCCACCTTTCCTGCCCTGTGCCCTCCTCAGCTTGGCTGGCGCCTCTGCTCCTCTCCCCTGCAGCCCCAGGCTGTGCAGGAAGGGTGCAGCTCCTTTCCAAGAAATGCAGACAAATGAATTAAAGGTTTTAACTTTTTTGTTTAGTTTCAATTGAATGTTGTGGTAGAGCTGGGAGGGAGGTGGGGAACCTGTGAGGCCCCAGTAGCCCCTAGGAGGTGACTAGCAGAGCTATGTGCTCCTGTCCTAGTCCCCCGAGGTGCCACCTGGTCCACCTGCACCGGGAAAATTGCAGGGATGCACGTGGGGAGGGGCTGGGGGAAGATGCCTCGTTAGGATGAAGCCTTTCAGTGTGGGTGAGTAATAAACAATTGTCCCTGTGGTCTATTTATAGTGACTGAGCCGGAGGATTAGTTGTGGGGTTATTTTTGGAGCAGCTGAAGGCAGTTGCTGGACGGCGTTTCTGAGCTAATCAAGCAAACATTTTCTGTCTCGCCTGGGTGGAGGCTGAATGTCCCCTGCCTCCCATGTCCCCCTCCAGCTGGAGCATGGCAAGGATGGACCAGGGCTCTAAGCATCTCAGGGTGGATGAGAAAGGGCTTATGATGGGGTTGTCCTGGGCATCCTTGGATTGTCTCCTGCTGCCCTGGTTCAGCTCATATCTCCAGCAGCTGCCTGACCCCTCCCTGAGCATCTGGGAGACATGGGGATGAGCAGTGAGGTGCTGGGTGTACCCTGTATCAGTTGGGGGTGACACCCTCCTCCTCCACACACACCACTGACCCTGTCCCACCCCAGCGGTGGTGTGTTCCTGGGGCCACAATGATCATGGGCGTCCTTAGCCCTGCAGCCGATGGACTGAGTCCCCATCCCCCAGCTGTCCCTTCCTCACCAGTGGGTTCCCCATCCCCTAACTCTTTCCCCAAGGCCTTCCTGACCCCCAAGGGGTCTGACCTCTGTCCCTCCCCAAAAGCCAGACTGCATGGCAGGCTGTGCATTTGTGAGAATTTGCCTTCTCACCTCCTCCATCTTTTCCCCTTCTTTTTCTTTTCTTCTTTTCAAGCCCCAAAGGTCACTTGTAGCCCCATCCCCAGGAACGTGTCCTCCTCCCCTCCCATTCAGCCTGCCTGCAGATCCGGGCTCTCCCCACCAGCCTCCCTGCTTGGGACCTGAGCAAACAGGGGCTGGCCGGGTTAACCAGTGCAGCTGTATGCTAATAACAGCCGCTGCCCGCTTAACTCTCCTCCGCTGAGTAAAGTCAACCCCGCTATTGTACCCACCTCCTCAAACAAACCACAAAACCCCAGCGCGTACCCGGGGCCTGCTGTGGGGTGGCACCCGATTTCCAGCTCACTTGTAATTCATCATCCCCAGCGCTCAGGCTCCATCGCCTCCTGCCTTCCCCCCTCCCCAGCCCTTTTGTCTTTCTTCCTTTGCCCTTTTGTGCACGTCTGGTTTTTAATAGCGCTTGGCAGCTGGTTGTGGTTTCTCTCCTCCAGCTTTGTTTGCTGCCCGCTGATTGATGGTGATGCCTTTCCCACCCCCTGCTCTCTCCTCCTGGTCCTCGCTCTTCCCCAAATCCCAGCCTAGCAGCAGCCCCCCCCAATCCTCCTTCCCAGGTGGCATATACCAGGAATTAGCTGGGTAAATAGAGTAGTGCAGCTGGGCAGGCAGCTCGGGTGCCTGGGGAGGACCTAGGGTGATGCTTGGCATTGCTGGGGTGGGCAAGGAGGGACCATCCCTTCCTTGGGGCTGGTGAGGGGCACCCACCAGCACTGGCTCAGCTACCCTGGGGGTGGGAGCAGAGAGGAGCTGGGGAGGTGCTGTGCAAGTGGCTGGGGATGGCTGTGTGCTGTTGACACAGGTGGGGACGCAGTTGGCAGCCAATGCCACGGGCAAACACACCTGCCTGGGCACGACGAGCCGCAGGCAAACACTTTGGCATCCCCGGCCGCACGTGCCAGCCGGGCCGGCTAAAGTCTGAAGTCCCTGCTCAGATCAAGCCGCATTCTGCACCTGCCCCCCCGTCACCTGCTCCTCTCCACGTACCCTCCTTGTGCTGGGGGTGGCCCCTGTGTCACCCTGAATCTCCCTACCTGCTGCTTCCCCATGGAGAAGATGGGAGGATGGGGATGCTCAGCGTGGGTGCAGGGAGGGGGCTGGGGTGTGCACCCCAGTGAGTCACGGCATTGTGTGCTGGGTCCAGACTGGATGGCTTGGCACCCTTCTCGGTCCAAAGCTGTGTGTGTTGCTGGGGTGCCCACCTCTCTGGTGCTGCTTTGGGTTTTGGTGAGGGGGACGAAGTCACTGCCGGCATCCCAGAGGGACTGATCCCTGCTACTGCCCAGGGGTGCTGTGTCACACCCAGAGCCATGTGGCCTCAGCACCTTGGTTCTCAAAGATGCCTCATCTTCTCTTTCAGACCTTTATCTTCACGGATGGGGAGGATGAGGAGCTGAAGAAGCAAGCACGTGAGTCTGTGGCCCTTGTTCCTTTGTGTGTGTGACCTGGCTAGGTCCCTTGAGGAGCCCCCACCAGGGTAGTGTGGTTGGCATGGAGCTTGCCCTGGGAAATTGTCAAAATTGCCACCGGTTAGACACTCATCTTAGGAGCCCTCACCATAGGGAACTGGGCTGAGAATGAGGCAACTTGTTTCACTGATTGTGCCTAAAGCACCCCCTGCCCAGGAGCCCCTCCCTCAATGAGTTTCTTTCCCAGTCAGCCCAGCCCATCTCCTGCATGATGCTGCTGGAGAGCACACTAATGGTGTGGGTTGCCTTTGCCACCAGTTTGTCACTGGAACAAGCTGGGATTGATGGACAATGTGGCCAGAGTTTCATGGGAGCATTCCCCTGGCAGCCCTTCCCTGGGGCCAGGGTCAGCGTGGTCTATTCTCCCCATGCAAATGACTTCTTTTCAGGCCAGGAAGCAATTGCCTTTGAGCTGGGAGCAAGTAGCAGGTGGCCATTGCCTTTTGCAGTGGGAACGGGACAGGGGTTTGGCTATCGTCCTGGAGAAGCTGGCTCATGGACACCCCCTCCCTCCCAAGGTGGCTGGTACATGGCCCTGGGATGGGCAAGGAGATGTAGGGTGGCATCACGTGTTACATGTGGGGTACAGCTCAATCCTGGTGCATCTGCTGCAACCGCATCCCTTGCTGATCCCTTCCCTTATCTCACGCGGCCCCAAAAGCCCCACAAGATTCATTCTTTGCCCCAATGACACGGCACAAAGGCTGCACAAAGCATCAGGGACATCCATGGGGTTTCCAGCTCCCTTGGCACGTGTATAGTGAAGCGTTGCTGTTCCAGTGTGTGGGGACACATGGGACGCCCCGATGTCGGGCGTTGACCCCCGTCTCTGCCCACAGGAAATGTCATCAACACCAACTGCTCGGCCGCCCACAGCCGCCAGGCCCTGTCCTGCAAGATGGCCGTGGAGTACGACAAGTTCATCGAGTCTGGCAGAAAGTAAGGAGCACCCGGGGCTGCTGCGTGGGATGGTGGGGCCGTGGAAGGAGGAGGGGATGGTGCAAGCAGGGGCTGTGCACATTCTGGGGGCTGTATCTCAGCGTGGGGGCTGAGAAGCTGCCCTGTCCTGGTGTGACATTGCTGCCACCGCAGGTGGTTCTGCCACGTGGACGATGACAACTATGTGAACGTGCGGACGCTGGTGAAGCTGCTCTCTAGCTACCCCCACACGCAGGATATCTACATTGGGAAGCCCAGCCTGGACCGGCCCATTCAGGCTACAGAAAGGATCAGCGAGAACAAGATGGTGAGGCAGGGGGGAAAGGTTGGGGCTGGTTTATGTTGGGCTGGGGTTTGCTCCCCGGCTGGCAGGAGGAGGTCTCACTGTCATTGCTTCTCCTCTCTCGCAGCACCCGGTGCATTTCTGGTTTGCCACGGGAGGAGCAGGGTTTTGTATCAGCCGGGGGCTGGCACTGAAGATGAGCCCGTGGGCCAGGTAAGAGCGTTGGTGTTGCTCTCCCATGGGGACTCATCACAGTCCCAGCAGGGCACAGAGCAGCGACATCTTAAAGGTTGGACTAAATGATCCTTGAGGTCCCTTCCAACCTCATTCTCTAATTCTATGATCTTAGGGATGGACATTGGACTGTGTCCCATCACCTTGCTCTCTTTGCCTTGTCGGGGGTGTCTGCAGGGGAGCTTGAAAACGAGCTGGGAAGGACTTTGGTTCCCTCTAATTGGCTTTTAATTAGAGATGGGCACCCACTGACCAAGCTCAGACCTTGCAGGGTACCCACATCCCCTGGGCTTTGCTCCTCTGCAGCCCTTCTTTGTCTCCCCACAGCGGGGGCCACTTCATGAGCACGGCAGAGAAGATCCGCCTGCCTGACGACTGCACCATCGGCTACATCATCGAGTCAGTGCTGGGGGTGAAGCTCATCCGGAGCAATCTCTTCCACTCACACCTGGAGAACCTCCACCAGGTGCCCAAGACAGAGATTCACAAACAGGTATACTTGTCCTGGTGCCCTGGTGTGGATAGAGGGGTTAGGGTGGACAAAACCATCATCCGGTTTCGTGTTGTCACCTAAAAATTGGGCATCGTTGCTGAGATACTGATTGGCATGTGACCAAAACACCAGCAGATGGGGAAAGCCCCATCAGCCCATTCCTGCGGGGTAACGCAGAGTGTGACTGGAGGCTTTGGGAAACTGGGTGCATTTTGCAACTCCTCCACACCCCTCCTTTCTCCCTATGGCTGTATCAGCCGCTTGACCCCCCTGTGCTTCACCCTTCAGGTGACACTAAGCTACGGCATGTTTGAAAACAAGCGCAACTCCATCCACATGAAGGGAGCCTTCTCCGTCGAGGAGGACCCATCCAGGTGAGAAGGGGGGACCCCATCCCCCTCAAGCTGGGGTGCTGCGGGGCCACTCACAGCCCCATGCTCAGCATCACTCCTCTCCTCCACAGGTTTCGCTCCGTGCACTGCCTGCTGTACCCTGACACGCCGTGGTGCCCCGCCAACGTGGTTTACTAGGAGGCGCGTGTCCCCTCCAACCTCGTCCCAAGTTTCCCCGGTATCTGACGGGTGTGTGGGACCTGCGTGCAGGTGTGTCGGTCTGGCCTCGCCACGAGGCGAATGGACGGACGGACAGACGTCGTTGCTGTGGTATTGCACAGTGTGTGTGTACTGAAGGCTGCTGTGCGGCCCCTTGTTCCCTGCCCGGCTGCCCGTGCCCGCTGCCTGCTCCGGCCAGGACTGTGGAGAGGGACGGGTCCTGAGCACTTAATGTTGGGCACCCCTGCAGTGCTGGTGGGCCCCGCGCCATGCGTGGGGAGCGACCGCAGGCGCTGCAGGGCTCTGCCTCCCTCGGGCTTGTTTTTCCTCTTTTTTTTTTTGTTTTCTTTTCAAATGTTCAGTTTTTTGGTGTGTGTTGCCCTCCCTTGCCTATACCCCTCACCCCGCTCCCATAACCCCTCACCCGTCCCATCCTTTCTTCCCAAATCCCCCAAATCTCAGCAGCGAAGCTCCGGCTCCTGATTTAGATGAAGGCTCACAGGTGATTTTTGCTCCCCAGCTTGGCAGGCGGGCAGAGGCTGGGCCAGGGGGAGGCCCCGGCCATGGCCAACGCTGCTCCAGGCTGCTGCAAAGGTGCTGGGTGCTCCACAGCCACACTGGAGGGAGAGGGTGGGATAGGCTGCGAGCTGCAATTGGCATTAGCTCCTTTTCCCAGAGCTCCCCATGTCTGGCTGAGCTGTTGGCAGCAGCATCGATCTATGCACTATTTATAGATTAATGTAAAGACTTTCTATAAATACGGGGGTGGGAGGAAGGAGCTGCCGACACGACGTGGGTGCTGTGTTTGTACAGGCTCTCCCTGCAGGGCCACCTCCCTGCCTGCTCACGGGCTGGCCGTGGGCAGCAGGGACAGGCAGGCTGAGCGCCGGCAGCCCCGCACCTCTGCAACGGAGCGCTTGGAGGGTTGTGTGGCTGTGAGTGTCCCCCCTGCCCGGCTGTGGGTGCTGCTGGGGTGACCGCGGCATCCAAGTGCCATCAGCCGAGTGGGCACCTGCCATGGGCAGGCAGCATTTCCCAGCCCAGCCATTGCTCTCTCTCCATGCTGGGATTTACCAGGGGGGATCTGCATCCCCCCAGCCCTGCCCTGCCTGCCACCACCAGCCCTGTGCCACTGGGGTTAGTGGGCTGAGCCGCAGCTGAACGTTTCCAACCCGAAGCTGAGTGAAAATAGCCCATAATGGGTGTGTTGTAAATATGTTATTGAGCCAGTATTTTTTTTACTGTGCCTTTTTTAAAGAAGAAGGAAAAAAACCCAACACATTGAGAAATATGTAGATTTTAAAATGCTTTTTATACATTTTCTGTGGATCGGAAAAAAAAAATCCCCACCCTTTGATAATCTGTTTAAGAAAGAAAAAAAAATAATTGCGATGTCTTGTAACTATCACTTACCTTAATTTATATGTTCCAGTATCTGGAATGTCACTCTGTGCTTTTTGTAACTAGGATGTGTTTAAAGCAATAGATGTGGGATGGGAAACCAGCATGGACAGTGTGTTCTCAGGGACTTGAACCCGATTGCTGCCACAAGTTTCCCGTGGGAGCCGTCACCAATAAAGCAGCTTTTTTGCTGACCATAGTCACCTGGTCCTGGGCTCTGTGTCTCTTTATGGATGAGCTGCACCAAACCCTCCTTGTTCCCCCCGCGGGTGTTATCACCTCCAACGAAGCTCCCAGGGATGCAGCGAGGAGGGGGTTGCGCCTGCGTCCCTCTTTTTCCCACGGGTACTGGGAGCTGCCGGCCATTTGCATCCCAGAGTGTGAGGGTCTTCTCCTTCCCCTCCCCAAAAGGCTCCGCCAGGGCTTGGCACCTCGGGGATGGTTTTTCCCAGGCTCTGGGAGGGGAGCGGAGGTGCCGGGGATGAGGTGAGAGCCGGTTGTTAGCAGGGTGTTGTTAACAGCAGCGGGCAGGCGTCTGCGTGGGAAGGTTGGGGGCTGTGAGGGGCTGAGCCCCATCAATTCCCAGCCCTCCCTTTGCCCTCTCCACCACCATTTCAGTCAACACTGAGCACCCACCTGCCAGTAACAAGCCCCAGCTTTCATGAGCGGTAGCAATAGCATAAGATCTGCCCCATCCCCCCACAAAGTACCCAGCCCTGTTTGTGCTGTACTGGTACCAGCTTTCACCTGCGCCACCCTCGCCTCCCCCCACCTTCCTCCCTACCCAGCTTCTTTTCGAGGCACACTTACTTACTTCACAGTTTCGCTCGAATCTCTGGGTTATCAAGGGTTGGCCTTGCTAAAAATACAGCCTAGCAGGAAGTCGGCGTGTGCTAAAGCAACAACCCCCTGCCTTCTCCCAACACTCCCAGCACTCAGGCTTCAGACAGCCCCAGAAATCAGAGAAATCCCCCAAACTGCTGCCCTTGAGCTGCTGCGGGCAGACTCTGGGTCCTGAGTATCACCCTGGCCCATCACCCCCCTAAAAACCCACTGGTACCCCAAAAAACTCCCTGGAGAGAGGGGAGGGTGGCCAGCAAGGCCTGCAAGGCAAGGCCACATGGGGGCTGGGACTGTGGGGTGAGCGCAGGATTTGGCGTCCCTTTTTTCACCCCCTCGGAGTCAGCAAAAGGGAACTGTGTCAGGCGCAGGAAGCTCTGCCACCCGCCGCTCGCCCGCGTGTTTTCCTATTGCTCACGGTTTCGGCAGCGCGGGTGCTTCCCGGCAGCTGTGCCGTCACCCTTTCTGCAGGCTCACCGCCCCTGGGAAGGTTGGGGAGATGCATCCAGGATGGGGCAGCACCCATCACGCTTCAGGCAGGGCTGGGTGAAGGGGAATCTTCACTGCAAAGCAGCCCAGATGTGTTAAGGGCCCACCGAGGCACTGGGGAGCCAGGGGGCTATGGGGGGGCTGGGATGATGCCACAAGGAGCAGGAGCCCCTTGGCTGGAGTAGAGGCTGGATGCGGTACTGGGTATGGTGCAACACCTAGTGGGGAGGGGATTAAAAAATAAAATAAAATTAAAATGTGGGAAACCCCCAAACCAACAACACAACCCCCCCCCACACCCCACAGAGCTTTCGGGAGCAGGGACAGGCAGCACACCAGCCCTCCAGTTTGTCCCACACCAGGCTCCCAGCCTCTCCCTCCTCCCTCCCTACTCGTGGGCTGAAAAGTAAATAAATACACACATTAATAAACAAAAGGAAAACAAAAGCAAAGCAAAAGCAAAGCCTGCTGCTCTCGCATTCTTGGCAGGCTGACCAGGCCAGTCTGCTTTCATCTGCACCCGGCGCTGCGGTGGGACGTCCTGTTTACTCTCGCCAGCTCTCGCAGCTGATAAGGTGGCTGCACCTTTTGGAGAGTGCTGGTGTGTGGTGTGGGGATGGGGACACTGCAGGTGACACCACCATGCCCAAGGGATGCTCCAGGGCCACGTCCAGCCAAAGGCTTTCCCCAGCCCTGGGTAGCTGGAGCAACAAGCGCAGAGAGTAACCCACCATTTTAGTCCTTTTTTGCTGCTCCCCCACCTCCTTCTTTTTTTTTTCTTTTGTTTTGTTTTGGTTTTTGGTTTTTGTTTCGTTTTGTTTTAATTCGCATTTAGGTCACTCGTTATCCTGGGCTTGGTGTGAGTTGCTGCCTGGTTGCAGCACGGGAGCTTCGTGGCACGAGGACTTGTCACTGGGGAGCTGTGTCTGCGCAGGGCTGGGACAAACACTCATCCTGGCACTGACAGCGAGGAGAAATATTTGAGTCTCGGGGTGGGAGGGGGTGTAGGGAAACAGCAAAACTTGTGTGAATCGGCTTCAAGCGCCACTTCCAGCTGCTCTGGCCCAGCAAACTGGAATATTTGTGGGAAATGAACATAAAAGCAGCCGAATCACAGGGCCTGAGCAATGCACACAACGCTCCAGCTGCAGCTTTGGGAGTTGCTCGTCCCAGTGCTGGGACAGGAGAGCACTGGGTCCCAGTGGAGGCATGAGCTGCAGCCCAGCACCTCTGTGCAACTGGAGACCACCAAACCCCTTCGTTAGCACCGTCTGCCTTGGAGTGAGGGGCTGAAAAGCTCTGTGGCAGAGAGTGATGGCTGCAGGAGAGCCGAGACACGGCACCGGGGTGTGCAGGGCAGCCCCCCTAAAGCAGCTCCCTGCCATCGCCCACATCCCCTTTAGTTTTTTCATTTTTCTACAATTTCCCACCTGCAGGTGGTTAAAAGATATAGCTCCCAAGCCCTCCAAAGTTTATTTTTCTCTTCCTGACTTTTAAGACCAGCCTTGAATCTATCAAAACCAATTACCTCCCTCCCACTCGCTCCAGAGCTCCCAGCACCCGCTGCTTCTGGTCTGCCTCAGCAGCCCAGTGGGGCCAGGTCTGTGTCTGTAGCCATTTGGCAAGCCAAGAGTGGAGGAGGAGGTGACCTGAGCATCTTAACAGCAGCTGGAAACACTTCCCACAGAGCTGCTGGACAAGACCCACAAAGCTGCAGCACCACTATATGACCCCTCTACCAATATCTCCTTCCTCCTCCTCAGTGGTTGTGTCCCCCTCCTTTTCCTCCCAAACTGGGGGTGGCTTCACCAGGAGGATGGTACCAGTTTTGTGCCTGTCCGTGCTGAGCAGGCGCGTGAGAGCAGCAGTGACAGCACAGGAAAGCAGTGACCCCCACCGTGGTCGCTGTGAGGTGATGTTCTGACCATGTCTACATCAATCCAGGGAAACCCCCCACTTATTTAGGGGGACACAGGATGGGCTGTTGTGTTGGGAAACCCCTTGGAGAGCAAGGGACCATGTCAGCTCCTGCCCCAAGCAGCCCATCCACTGGTGCTGGAGCAGCAGCATTTGGAGCAGCTCATGAGCTGATTTATGGGGTGTAAGCGCCTGGTCCCATGTGCTCAGCTGNCTGATGGGCCAGTGGATGCTCAGCTCTCTGTCCTGGACGTGCAAGGAGAGGCCATGGCCTCCTGAAAGCAGAGGTGCTGCGGCAGAGTGAGATGGGGGTCATTCCTCGAGGACATGGGTGCTTCACAAGGAGTTAGAGAAGATGAGACACAATTTCAGCTGCCTGCTGCCTTCCTGGACACATGAGGAGTCAAGAGTCCAGACAGGACCCTGAACTCAGCTCTCAAGTGCACCCAATGGATGAAGCTGGGCAGATCCAGGCTTCAGCAGCAGCAGCAGATGCTGCATGCACAGTGCCATGTTTAGCAGAAAACATTACTTGTAGCACAGACCATTTCCCACCCCACAAAGTGACAGGAGATGGAGCCATGTAGTCAGCAACCATGTCCCAGCGAGAAGACTGCAGCCACCAGCTCTACCTGCTGGTTCTCCAGTCCCAGCCCACCAACAGCTCCCAGAGGTGAAGCTCCTGTTGGCACAGCTCAGCATACCACAGGAACAAATACTTTTGAAAGCATCTCCCCAAGGCATCTCTCTTGCCTTATCTCCAAGGAGGGAGATCTAAGCAACCACTACTGAAGGTTGATCAGAAGGCAAGGTTTATTCAAACACATACTTCACCCTCCCCTCTGTTTTCTCCCACCTCTGCATTGCTGAGAGCCCTGCCCTACTCCCGCTGGGCCAGGGAGCGGTGCAGGAGGGTGAGCAAAGCCTGAGCTGCTGAGGAAGGCACTGGGAAAGGTCACCAGGCAGGTGGCTCTCACATCTTCCCATCCCTGGTGGGAATCTATAAACCTGGTAAAATATTTACGTGGTAACTCTGATGGGGGCTTCATTTTCTTCACACCATCAGATTCCCTTGAGTGCTTCCCAAGCCCTTTGCACCAGAGAGCGGGTTTAATCATCTCAGATTGGGGATGAGATGAAAAAACTAAAGGATTCCTCCTCTAGGCAGAAAAAAAAAAAAGGGGGAAGAAAATCTGTCAATTATTAGTGAAGGGAGGAAAAACTGGTGTCTGTTGAGATTCACAGCCATGAGGGTGAAAGGCACAGCAAGAAGTTCTCCGTGGTTCTGCACTGAACTGATGAGCAGGACCCACACAACACACGATAAAAAATAGAGTATTAGAAGAGTTGGTTAAATCCCAGTTTAGACCAGTCGGCACTCCAAGGAAACAGGACATACCTGTGCACAGTCCCATGGAGAGCAGGGCAGGACCAGTGGCACTGAGGAGAAGGGGGCCTGGGAGCTGGCTCAGGTCTCAGCATGTGGTCCCCTCTCAGGGGCCTTCAAAGTGGCCCTGCCACTTAGTAGTGACAGCCAGGCCCACCAGCATCACTGGGTTGTTTGGGAGCTTTCTGCTTTAACTCAGTCAGACCAAGAGGAGCTATTTACTGCCACCAAATTCTGCGAAGAGGCTTTTCCAGGCTCCTTCTCACCTCACACTTGTTTCCTCTGCCCCCCAAAACCCCACACTCCTGCAGGAGGAGCTTCTCCAGCCCTCCCAGACCTTGTCCTCGAGGTCAAGTTCAGGCACAGAAGATTCTGCCAAGAGAAGATGTTGTTTGGCTTTACCGGTTTGGTGGGGGCAGTTTCCCAAAGCTGGTAAGGGATGGGCTGAGGTCAAGGGAAAAAGAGAGATAATAAGAATCAATAAATCGGAGCATAAATAGTAGTTTTAAATTGTTTATTTTTAAAACATGAAACCCAAGCTGAATAGAAACCACAGAAATTACATTTAGGTTTTTTGTTTAGTATTTGCAAACCAAAAAGTTACAGTAAAAAATAGCTACATTACAATCAATAGAACTACGGAATTAAAAGTAAAGATACAAAAATGGGCTCAATCCTCTTTAATCCTCACAATTTAAAAACATTTTGGATAAGTGCGGGAACGCTTGAAAGAAACTAGCAGGTCCAAAGTTTTAAAAAAAATTATATATATTTATATATTATATATGTATATAAAGTGGTATGATATACAACCATTATGGTTAAGAAGAAAAAAACAGAAGTTACAAAAAGGCCAGGTACATGTTCACCATTAGGTTTCTGTGCACAGTGTCCAAGAAAAGAAACTTCCCTCTGAATGATGTGAATAAAACTCATGGGGCCTCCCACTAACAAGGGACCTGAGGCACGCGATGACAGCTGGGCAGCTGGACCCAATGCAGAGGACGATGAAGGAAATGAAGCTTTTCTGGGACTATCAGTGGCCTCCTGGGCAGATGCCACTGGAGAAGTCTTGGTGTGAGATTAGAGGAGGAACAGGAAGGAAGGAGTTGGGAATTGCATAGTGAGGAGCAATGTGGTATCAAATATGCAGAGCACCTAAGAGCTTCATGCTACAGTTATCCTTCTCAGGAAAGGAATATTTTTAACTTTCTGGTTGTACATCAATTTATGTTCCACTTTCTTCACGCATACAGTCACAGGGGCTGTGTGAGCACCCGGGAACTCCAGGCCACCAGTAACCCATCCCTTCTCTCTTCCAGCTGGACAACACGTTCACCCTCACAGCTTGGCAGGAGATCCCACTCCCCTTTGAAAGCACAGATGGCTTGGTACCCATCTAGGGACTGCTACCCAAACATCCCATGCTTCTGCTAGGCCTCCTGGAATGCCATCCATAGCATACACACAAATACCTTCAGGAAAGGGGAGGAGGCTGTGATGAAAAAAGCCACCTGGATAAAGGTACAGAGTTAGTCTTGTCAGGTCTCTTCTCTCAAAGCATTAGATCTAGTCCTCGTTATCTTCTTGGAGGGCTTCTCCCTCCCACTCGAAGATGTTCACCGAGTTGCACTAACAGCTTTGTTGAGCTGGGGAAGACCCTGGCTTCTCCTTGGTCCCCAGGTAAGAAGTACTTCAAAGACAGCTCCTCACCCTACCTAAAGGAAAACTCACCCACCTAATCTACTGACTGGGGTGGGGTGGCTAGAATCAACAAGCCAAGACACCTTCTCTCTCCTTCAAAGGGCTCACCATGGTATTTCAGTTGCTGCTAGAAGGAAGAGAAGGGCAGGACCAGAAGTGAAGCCTGGGTTTATCCACACAGGTACCTGGACCTTGCTCTTGCAGGTATCCACCCACTCCTGTCTGCTATCACCCTGCAGCACCCAAAGCTCTGAGCGATGGCTAAGCAGCCCCCTGAGAAATGGTTTACTCTCAGGAAGGCCAAACTTTATTGTATTTTCAGGGAACTGCTATGGAAATCCTAACTTCAGATCACTCGAAACCCCATGCACTGCGTCCCCCTCAAAGCACTCAAATGAACATCCTTGCATCTTGGCTGAGATGACTGTACACGGAAAATTAACACCTATCCAATGGAGAAAACTTTAAAAGGACAGGAGGGGAAGGGAGCACTCCATCCTTCACATTTGGATACATGGATGCACGCTAAAAGTCTTAGCTTGAACCCTTTTATCAGCACATAAAATGAACTCAGTTTAATAATACGTACAGGATACAAACACTACAGTTATATTCCCAAGACAGCACAAGAAATTCACAGCCAAGTCTTGATTCGAGTTCCTTTACAATTACAATGCAGTCTTGAACACTGGACATGAAAGTCCAACATGCTATTTACATTTCACATTGTGGAGATGTTTGTGTGCTTGGAAGAGTTCTCAGTTCCAAAAGAAATTGTCATTCACTCATGATGATGCAGTGGAAATAAACCAAGCCAACCAGACAAGCCAACGACCACATTTGTGCTTCTGAAAAAGTAACATGAAGTGTCTTCACTGATGCAGTCACCTTCAACCGGACAAGCTGCCTTCCATTCACAGTCAGCAAGGTGTCCAGAGGCCAATTGCATCCCCCTCAGTGAATTCTGGACCCTTTTGCTAGCAAGCAGTAACATGAGTATTGTTCCAATAAGGTCAGCTGGGACACACCAAGTGATATGGCCTTGGCATTTTGTCACATTTAAAACAGAGACACACAATGGAGGAGAGAGAAGTCTCTACAGCTTTACCTCCTACAGCTTGAAGAGCTTGGACTCCCTCAACCATGAATGCCGTCTAGAACAGATGAGTCTTCGCCAGATAGCACCTGCTGTTCACCCGAGAGGGAGGCACAGAGTCTGGGAGATCTTGGCTTTTGAAAGTCCACTCCTCAGACAAAATGTGACCATATGGATGAGACTGATTATGTCGCAGCCATAAGAATAGGCAAAGGCCATCTGTTCTTCAGCAGATCTGTTCAGACCAGCCTGCAGAAATGCCACACTGTTGCTCAAGGTTCCAGTAAAAAAAAAGGAAAAGAAAAAAAGAAAAAAGTAGTAATAAGAGTAATAAACCAAAAGAAACCCATTTGTCTGTGTTTCCTATCCAGCGCTCTGCACAGCATGCAGCGGGGCAGCAGAGTTCCAGGATGCTTTACAAAAGTGCAATATCCATGTCAAGTAAAGGAAATGCTGGCTGGACAAAGGTACACAGCTCACACCGCAGTCACGGTACGCTGGCCTCCAGAGAGCAAACTGTTATCACCGTAACATTCTTTCCAGTTATATTTTGAAGTCACAGAGAGAGCACCTATCTCCACCTCTGTCCCCTGCTGCAAGCCCCAAACCTTGTGAAAAGTTGTTCTGGGTGTTATGAAGGGCTACGCCAAACCTTGGAAGAAAGCAGGTCAAGGTGGTCGCTCCCTTAGATGATGCAAATAAAAAGGCATAGGCTGGCTCCCCCGTTATCCTTGCTGGCACGGACAACACTACTGTGGCAGCCTTGATCCACCCCAAAGTGCAGCCACACGTGTGTTCAGGGTGCATTCCATATACAGAAGAGTCCATATACAGAAGCAGGTGCTTTCACACGGTTCCCCACACCCTCCTGCCTTCACAACACTTGCCTTCAATGAGTAGGACCAGGCCACAGATTTTCAGGGCAGCTCCCCTAAAATTGATAAGTAGCAATCCGAGCACATCCTTGCAAGGAGAGATGATGGCAGAACAAAAATAAGGATTATATGGCTCATGCTTCTTTCGTCAAAGTGAGGGGAAGGTTTATTTTCCCCTAGATAGCAGTTGTGTGCCTTGGGCGCTGCAAGCCAACCATGCCGCACGCTTGGACACCCAGGTTTCCTGGTAGGCTTTAAGACAGGGTGGAAAACCTGGTGCTCATGAGCCACAGCGTCCCGCTGTACCACCTGTGACTACCTTTCCCTGCCCTTGCTATTTGATAACAGAGGTATGTTTCAGTGTGAAGCCCATCAAACATGTCTGACAGGGCATAGTCAGTCCTGAGCAAGAAAATCCTGCTTCGAGAGATTTGTGGTGAAGCGAGAAGTTTCCTCCAAAACCTTCTCTTCCTGTTCGCATGGGGGTGCCTTCTCCTTGTCTCCCTCACTCCTTTGAATGGCAATAGCTGGCCTGCAGTTGTTGTAGTCTGTTAGTGGTTTCTATCTTAAGAGGAGTCCCAAAGCTTGCTCTGCCACAGAGCTGGTACCATTTTACAGCAGATACCATCACCCTACTTAGCTACCTGCTAGGAGTGATCTCTACCTCCCGGCAAGAAGGCAACTGACTTGAGTAAAGGCAGATTGGTGGCTTCTGTGCCCCGTACAGCAAACACAGGGTAAACAGATACCGAGTCTGAACATCACTGAGGTGAAGACTAACTGCCTCTACTGATGGCTCAACTCCAGTTTGAGACACTTCCCACTTTTAGTCTGCCTGTTATTTAATACAATGCTCAGCAGCTACACAAAGATGCCCCTGCTCAGAGGTAAAGAGACATCATTGTTACCCTACTGAAAGGGCAGTACTCAACAGGACCTCCCAAGAGGCAATCTCCTCTTCCAGGAGGAAGCTGTCAGCGCCCTTTAGAGCACTGCTCTTCAGTGGAAAGTACAGCACCAGTGGAGGATGGTGCCTCTGCAGGCACCCAGCTGCCCCTTTGCAAGCCTTGTTCTGCCTCATGTCTAGAAAAATGCCTTACGTGTGCCTTAGCATGGTCAGATAGTGGTTAGCAATGTGCCTTGAAAAACAAAATGAAACAAAATAGAATAAAAACAAAAACCTGATCTGACAGTCACAATGTTCTCCAGATGTCATTTGGCTTTCTGACTCTGGAACACAGAAAATATACTGATGATCTTACAAGTTTGTTAGGACCGAGGCTCCAAAAACCTCCTTCAATGCCAGTTCAGCAACCCTGTGCTGTAAATCATGATTATTTAAAAATAAAAAAAAAAAGGAAGAAAAGAGTAAGTCCAGCAGAGTTCACAGGTCACTCCTGCAGGGAGAGCTTGCATGTGCTATAGATCCATTGGAGCTTCCAGTCTCCCTTGCTTTTGCAAGCTGACTGTCCCATCAGATCTAGCATCAGAGAGCTCAAACTCTTTAGTGCAAAAATACCCCTTGTGAAGTCTTACAAGTCTTTTCCTGGAAAAAATTTGGCACCAAGTGGGTGGCTGGCTCCTGTTTGATCTGTGTGTCAGCCTCAAAAAGGCAGCACCCAGAATGCCAGCAGCGAGTATCTGGGCTTCCCTGATGGAGCAGAGAGGTCAGGTTCAGAGCAATGGGTAGGGTATGTGACGGGTGCTGGGACCCTCTGCTCCTCCTCAAGAATTCATATGCTAGATACAGGGGGGAAGAAAAAGGCATTTTCTTAATGGATTAAAAAAAAAAAAGTTCACTAAGGTAGTGGAATGGTTTAGTCTAGAAGAGCCACAGGCTCCCAATTACAGTGGGTATGCAGTGACACCATGAGGCAGGAGTTTTCCTCCTCCCTCACACAGGGCACCAGACCAGAGGACTCCCACCAAACTGCTGCACTGTGCCTTGGCTCAGCATTCCCTTGCTGGACACTGGTCATGGGTACCAAGCCTCTGCTGTTTCAGTGTTGGGCAGACTGCTGATCCCACTGCAGAATTGAAGATGATCTACCACCACCTTTCACCGAGTCATTCTGGGGAACAGAAGGGGGGAAAAAAAAGGCGGGGGGAAGGGTAGAAGATATTCACCAACTTTTTCTGATGGGCTACTGGAATAAGTTGGCTCCCAGGCAGGTGGACCCAGTTTCTTGCCTGGGTGCTTTCGGTTGCTTGCCTGCACGTGCTTGCTCTCTCTTGCACATCAGGTACAACAAGGTGAAGGCTTAAATTCAAAAGGGGCTTCCACTCCAATGGGCAGGTACCAGGTTGGAGGGGTGGTCTGGACTGGAGAAACAGAAGGAGGTGCACTGGATTTTGGGCAGAACAGCAGGATTGTTCTACGAGGACAGCACAGGGGCACAGCAGTTGGCACATTGTATAGTCTGACTGCACGTGTGGGTTTTGTTTTTTTGCTTTTGCTTTTTCATTTTAATGCACACTGCCAGCATCTGGACGAGGTTGGTTGGTGGCGAGGTATTTGGCTCTCATGCTGGAGGTGTACTGGAGGAAGACAAGACAAGAAAACAAAACACACACACACAAAAAAAAAACAGAATAGAAAAGTCAGTCAGGATGACTAGTGCAAACATGGAACCATGTATTACGACCACCTCCCAGCATAAAATGGCCTGTATTTACAGCAAGCATAGCAAGCAACTGCTGGCTCAATTTGACAAGAAAAGTTTTGCAAGTCATTGGATAGTCCACTCTCAGTAATGTACTGTCAGCCTGCAGCAAGGATGCTGGTGAGGTCAGCCCCTTTGGGCTGAAGATTCACCCAAGCTCTCTATAGAGAAAGAAATCCAACGGTCACTGAGTTGAAATATGCCACACTTCACTTGGGAGAAGACACAGAAATGGAACTGATGCAGATGTAAAAACCCAACTCACACCTTCATCCCCTCTTAGTCATGTTTTTGCTTTCAACCATACCAGAAAAGGAGGTTGAAAAGAAAATGTGTGTGCTGCATTTTTACACTGTATTACTGATGGCGTCGGAAGACTGCATGCATCACAGATGGGCCCTTTGAAAGAGAAGCATGGAAGAATGACTCTCTGAACAATTTATGCCCAAGAAAGAACAGTCCCTGCCAGGCTGGAAACAGGCTGCCATTAAAGACGATGATGTTAGCTTAAAGTTATCAGATGGATAATGATCCACAGTGGCTTGGGATACAACCTGCATATTGTGCAGTAGTAGACAAGACTCCAGCTTGGGGGTGAGAAAAGGCAGAAAGATGAGAGGTTCTTTTGGTTTGGGGGAGTTGGTTTTCATTTTCTTTTTCATTCTAAGCAAGCTACTGAGGTAACATATGCCACTCAGCTCTGAATAACGAGCTGAAAAGCATGTAAATAGTACCCAGCAGGAAGAAAAAAAAAAGACTCTGGCCCTTTATGCCAATGTGTTCAATGCCTTCCTCATGACCACATTACTGCTTTTGGGATTCTGCTACCATGAGACTAACAGCCAAGCAACGGGGACAGATATTTTATTCCTCTTTTTATACCAGCTGGAGCTTGAATAATTCTCTAATACCCACATCTTACTTCCCCAAAGTGCTCTTCAGCATACTAACTTTTTATCACCTTTAAAACTGAACCACATAAAATAGCTGGTTAAGCTGGCAAAGAGACAACTGAAAGGCAGCTCCACACCAGGAGATATGATTTCTCTTGCCCACTGGGAAAGAACATTATGAGGCATCTTTAGGCTCTCAAAAGCTCAGCTGTCCAAAGGGGTTTTCAGAGAATTAACAGTACTTCATCAGTTTTCCTTCAAAGACTGACTCAGGCTAAACCTCTGCACAACTGAAGAGAGAAACTGCTCCTTGGGCAGAGCTGACCCGATTGACACGAGATGAAGACACCTGTGGCTTATTTGCACACTCATCTTTTCTTGTCTTTCATAACTGCAAAACTTTCTGCAGAGCATAGTTCTTAATATAAAACTCTGGCCTAGAAACGGTAGCTATATTTAGAAGACAAAGGGTACATCTGTTCTCTTTTTAAGAAGCATTTTTCTGTCAGTGAGAAGGAAAAAGGTAGAAAATTACAAGCTGAGCCTGCTTAAGGACTACATTCTATACAGTTTATTAAATGAGATAACTGTGAAATAAAGTTTAGGGCATTATTAAAACATGAGGCTAACTCAACAGGCTCAGAGAGGCTTAGGAGTCAAAGAACTTCCTCTCAGGGTAAGTAGGGCACATTTCAGGTAGCACAGCGCTGCAATTACCAGCCACACATCATGCTAAGAAGAAGGTCTTAGAAGGAAAAATGCATTTGATTGCTCATTTTCCATTTGTATTCGGTATACTGACATGTGATAAGAGATGAGGATGAACAAAGAACTTCCAGCTGTTAAGATTTTGTAAGAAGTATTTAAAAAAAAATCTCAGCTCATGGAAGGTTATTGTGCATCTTCTTGGTCAAGTTACAGGTTCAGTACACAACATGCAACGTCAACTTTTAGAGCATTAAAAATCAAGAAGGGACATTTGATGAACTGCATTTCAAGGATGTACAAAATGGACTCATCATGAAGGGAGAAGATGAAAAGAATTCAGTCCTTCCTCCACCAAGAAAACATCCCACAGTTGTTTTAAGTGTCACTAAAACAAAGTAATCAGGAACACAAGATTGGAAAGTCAAGCAGAGGACATTTTACATTCAAACCTACCTGCAGTCCACCATGAGGAACAAATCAAGACTCAGTAGTCAGAGTTAGGGCTGATGTTCTCTCCTTAACTCAGGATTTTTGTGCCTTTGTACCTTTTCCCATTACAGTTCGAACCAGTTACTCCTTCTGTTAAACTGTATTTTCAATGGCCATGATAAGTATGACTGAAATCTGGAAGTAGAGCACTACCCCTTCATAACCAGCATAGGACTATCAGCGTGCACTGGATCCTCAGGCACCACACTAGACTCCACATACAAATGCGGACAGCAGTGCCTCAGCCAAGTCCTTCAGTAAATCCTCTGCTGTGAAGCAGGGGAAAGATGCTGTGGAATACACAGATTCCAACATCTGGCCGGGCCAGCAGAGGTCAAGATGTATCGGCAGACACTTGCCAGTCACATGGATATGAAACCAAATGATATTATCCACAGTTACTTTAGAGTTACCTTTTAAAAGGAGGTAAAGACAAAGCGTGAGCATAATTCAGAGCTAAGAAGGTCTTGGACTCTGCTCTGAGGTAACCTGGATACAGTGCCTGACACAGCTGTAAGGTTTACAGTTGCATTTAGTTTCCTTTTAAAGAGGAGCTTTCATAGAAGGTTAAAGAACATGCACAATGCAGTCATTCTTCCAGTACTCTCACTGGAAGCACCCACGTGCCTATACACCCTCATTTACCCTTTCGAAAACAGCACAGAGGACAAGTTTCAACCCATACCTTCACCACACTGTCAGTTACCCTAAAAAGAGCACCTAAAAGCCTTTTTACCGTTTCTCCTGGTGGTTTCTCCTTTTCAACACAGCACATCTCCCAGTCACTTACCAGTCAGCTTGGCCCAACACAACTGATTGCACATATTTATTTTTGTATTTCTCAAAAAAAAAAAAAAAAAAAAAAAAAGCCTCTCCTTCACATTCATTCTTGTTGAGGGTATAAACTTTCAGTGGTACAGTTTGCCAGCACATACCAGTTAAGTGCTGAACACGTGCAGCCTGTGCACAAAGGAATCATTGGTTGTAAAAAAGAAATAAATAACTGGAATAATCAGTTAACTTTAGAGATGATAAATTCTACCAACTCCTGTGAACTGTGCAGACCATGAATACTTCCACAGCCAACTGAGCTACACTGGAACATCACTTACCATGTGAAGCCATGACTCCAAGTATAAATCATTTACTACTTGTGATTAAAAAACGCAAAGGTATCCTTCTTCAGCTACCCTGACTTTGATTTCCTGCCAGAGCTATTTAGGTAATCTAATAAAGACCAAAGCTTCTGGATTCGAGTATTTAAATGTGGATCCACCTCTCAAATCGCTAGAGCACAGTAAACACACAGGGTTTGGTATCATTATGAATGGGAGGTGCAAGATGCAGAGAAACAGCCAATTCCAGCCAGTGGGTTCTGAATTCAAAGGGACTTAAGTGTTCCAAGTCAAAAGAAGAGATCTTCTGTTTGTTTTGTTTGTTTTTCAAGTCTTGGAAAGAATGCAACGCCTTTTCCTGAGCCCTGCAGACAGCCACATTAAACTCTGGGCGTGACTTTCAGTAAACAGAAGACAGCGCAGACTGAGATCAAGTCACCTTTCAGCCCAGAGGAGATTTCAAGTCCAGAACGAAGACACTAGAATTCCCCCCCCCACAAGCAATATTTTATTTCATGGAATAGATCCATCTACCATCACTACAATACCACCTGCAGGAACCAAAAAGCAGAAAACCCACCATAAGCTGATGCCCAAGAGCAGTCTTTGCAAGACTTAAAGACTGAAGACAGTTGTGACTTTTTCAAGGGTGCTAGTACCATGCTTCAAGACAAGTTTGTGTTCATGCACCGTGGCAGAGGACATCAAGACACCCAACTGAGACAGCGCCCTTCCCAGCACGTCACAAGGCAGGCAGACAAACGGCAAGAGGCAGCAAGAATGCAGACCAAGCAGCAACATGACAGAAAGGAATCCAGTGCAAGGCTGACAAAAGTCCCCACAAGAACGGCAGAAGAGAAGGAACAGCAGCTTTATGGACATGGGTTTCTGTGAATGGAATGTAAGATACAAGTCATTGATTTCATGAGCCAAAAGCAACAGACCCTCTGTTCCAACTGGAACAAACGCCTTCCAGTTCCTGCAGTTGCCTTGAAGGAGCACTGTTCTTCATACCAGGTGAGTTGCCTGGTAGCTCCGATTATCAACCAAGCTACAAAGCTACAAGGCTTAATGCCGACCATCTACTCTTTTTGCAGCCACGTGGCTTTGTCATGGACCACTGTGAGGGAGGAAGCACTGGCTACCTTGGAGAACATCAGCAACTACAGCCCATTAGGGATTCAAACAGTGAAATGGTACTAGGAGGAGCCCTGTTCAGAGCCTGTGGGACATGGACAGGATGATTTGGACAGACACAAAACAAACAAAACAGTAAAAGGTTTTGAAACAGAATGAAATAGATTTCAGTGCTTATGTCTGGACCCTTAGGGAAAGTTGTTTTGTTAAAAAACTTGCTCCTTTCTGACTTTAAATGCAAGGATAAAAGGAAAAGCTGCACACAGATCTCAACAGCAATAAAGTAACTCTTCAGGACAGGCCACCATTACCAACTAGGATCTTCTAACAAATTAAAAATCCTACTGAGGAGCCAAAAGTTTGTGGCAGATAAGTATTGGTGGTTTTGGGCACATGCTGTTATGAGCAGTCAAGACAAACAGAACAGCAGTAGGCCTCAAAGGAAGCCAAAAGGTGAATTAAGACCACCAGTCCTAACTGAAAAGCTGCTAGATTGGTTCTCTTCTAGATAATGGCTTCTTGTGATGGGAGAGCTTCTGTTCTGCATTTGAAGGGCAAGGCTGATTCTACATTCGAGCAGCACTCAGCGTTCAAGCTCTCAAGCGTGGACTCTGTTGAAGCAGCTGTGAGTTGCTTTTGTGAGGTATGGGTGCCTATAACCCTCACAACGTCCACCAGAAGCCTTTACAAAGTTGATACTGCTCCTTGAGTCTGCACCAGAGCAAAAACTGATGGTAGCTTTAACCCTTGGCAGGAGGGAATGGGGTGGGAGGTGCAGAGGGAAGGAATGTGAAGAAATAAAAGGCACTGGCCTGGGATAAACAGTGCAGGGATGAAGGGAGTGGTTGGGAGTGGAGAAGGGGTTGAGCAAGAAGGACCTTTTTTCCAGTACCTGTTCCATTTGCGGGCGCTGTTACCAGTATGTCCGTGCACTGTCCGAGGGCTTAAGCTGCCAGCTCATATGGCTGCTACTGTCCATGGCAGCCAAATACAACTGTGATGACGCAAGAAAGAGAGAGAAAAAGAGAGTGCAGCCTCAACGTGCATGAAAAACACAGTGCAAGCAAGTGAAACGCTGTGGTGCGTGTCAGCGACAAGGTGGGCTCTACAACCCTAAGGGAACAGCCCTGTGGCAAGAAGGAGAAAACAGAAGGAATGAGAGAAGGGGAAAAAAACAAACAAACAAAAAGCCAGGAAAAGTAACGGACAAACAATGCAGAAGGATCATCACATCTTAGTTTTCACCACCTCTTCACAGAAAGCTAAATGGAATATATCAGCTCTGTTCACTCACTGGAAATAAGCTATTTGGGCAGTTACACCCCTCTCCATCCTCCCAGAAATAAGCAGGGACATGTGCATTGGTCTTCCCTTTTCATGTCTCCTCCCACAGACTATTCCCTATGAAAAGTTACAGTTTCTTCTACTTCAGTCACCTACTATGGAGAGCTGCAAACACAAAACACCCATAAAAACCCCTTCCCTGTTGCCTGCAATATGAGAATATGAGTAGACAGTATTTTTCTTCTCTCCACTGCCCATCTACTACGTCCCTCCAGAAAACATTTATCCCATAGCCTGGTTTTTGCCTCATCTAGGGAGAAGCTCCCCTTGTCCGCAGGTGCAGTGCTGCACTCTCCTCCCCTAGCTCCTGTGCTTCCCCAGAGCCTGTATTGACAGCTGCCAAGTCAAGTGACTCCAAAAAAAATAAATCTCATTTTTATCTACTTTCAGAAACCAGCCTAAGGCACCAGGACTCAGATCCCCCCCCCTCAGCGTATTAACACAAACAGCTACTGAAGAACCAGGGAACTTCTTGCGTAACTTAGAGCCCCTGCAGAAAAGAGTGTGCTTTCTCTGAAGCAGAAGAGCTGTAGGGCAAGGGGAAGCAGGACCTTGGTCTACAGACATGGAATGAACATATGCCTTGGCAGTGACAGAGGGACAGTGCCCTTCCTACAGCAGGAAATGCCAGCGGGAAAGCATTTGCCACACTGTGCTGCGTGCAGCACATCAGCTCTTCTCCTGAGGACCATCTCATTGCTGAGAGCAGATAATGCTACCAGAGCTTGCCATCAGAGTACCACCAGGGATCAGGAAAAGCTCTTTGTGAATGCTGGAAGAGGTCTGGCCAAGTACAGAGACAAGAATCAACTCTCCACTTTTCCACTTTCTCTACAGCAAGATGAACTGGTCCTTTTGAAGTGAAAACATGAATGTGATGTCCTCTTTTTCACCACAATTCCTATTCTTTATCCTCCAATCTCCTCCTCCTCCCCTTCCCATGAATTTGAACCATGCACCACAGTGTATTTTCTTTACCTATACCCAAAGACTGGTTGATTATTAAGCATGCTGCTACTCATCCTCTGTAATCACACCACCAAGTCAGTGAGTACTGCAATGGCATGTTCTCCAAGTTCTGGTGTAAGTGAGGCTTATGGGATTCGGTGAAGGAGGACAAGGTTCATCTAGTTCTTACACAAACATGAAGGCAAGTCCATGTTTTATCCAGCACACAGAAATGGCTATCAGGCCACTCCAAATACCAAAACCTTCCATGAAAGTTTTTGCTTTGTTTTGTTTTTCTTCCATAGAAAATTAAATACAAAAAATAGGTTCTAAAGAAAGTAAAAACAGTTGTAAAAGAAAGATTAAAAAAAAAAAATCTCAACAAAAAAACCAAACAGGTTTCATCCTACCATCTCTTCAGGGCAGATTAAGGAGAGAGGTTCAGCGATAACTCTGAATTTACTGTTTAAACAAGTTTCTTTTTAAACTTGAGGAACCGATGCCACGGATAGCAAGTACACTGCATGCAAGTGAATCATCCTGCTGAAGTCACCCACCAAGATACTCATGCATTTGAGTGGTGGCAGGACTGGGCCCATAGAATTACCAGTGTGAATAGATTTGAGTTTTATTCTTTTTATGTGCAGTGTCCAGAGTAGCATAGCAGGGGTTTATTCTCCATGGCAGGTGAGATATGGCTTGTATATTCAAATTGCTGCCATTTATGGGCCAGATCCCGTGGCTGGCTGCACAAACAGCTCCCCTGAGAGTATACAGGAGTGGTAAATGTGTATTCCCCAAAGTTGCTGAAGCAGAGAGGAGCAGTAAAGAGAGACTTACTGAGGGAGGTGGGGACTCCCGGCCAATGAGCGGGGTATTCTCGCAACGGGGGTTCTGGAAATTTGCATTCTGGCTCCTAGGAAAGGAAGACACACATGGTAACAGGGGATACGTGCCATGCTTCTCTGGGGAAGGTCTCTGGTGACAAGGGACAGACCATACGCACCCCCAGGACTACTGTAGCAGGTCAGTCTCCCTCTAAGCTTTTCTTACAGGCCAGGTGGATCCCCCTTTTTCAGACAAGGGCACAAAACTAGCATCATTTTCCTCAGATTGAGCACTATCTTTACACTCTTACTCAGAGGGACCCATACTGAATCGTGTCAAGTGATTTAAAAATAGGTCTGTGTGAAAATCTGCCTCCCTGCAGCATCAGAACTGCCAAGCTGCAGAAACGGAGAGAAAACGAGGACAAAGTCTACGGGGGAGAACAAAATGATGTGCCAGCACTCCAAAAAAGTGATGGGTCCTGAAGAAAGTCCAACTGTGACGAGGGTTAGGCACTTCTGGAGAAAGCTCTGAAGATCCCACCTGGACTAAGTGGCTCCAGACCGCAACAAATGTCAGAGCTCACTGCAAATCTTGTGAAAGGAGACAGCCTGCAGGGTTTGCCTTGGCGCTCAGTCTCTCAGGAGGCTTAAAATCTTCTGGCAAGACTGCTCTGTCTGAAGAATTAAGTTTTCTAGTAACCAAGATCATTGTGTAGTAAGGAGCCCAGACAATACCTTTCTACTACTACTCTCTGGACAGATTTCTAAATCCTGCAGGACAAAGCTGTTCACATTATGGAGCATGCTGTCCAATACAACTCTACTGCAGCTTTTAAGCTATTCCTTTCCCCCAGTAGATGCCAATCAAAACCAAAATCCTTTGCTGGACAAAATCCTTTGCTGCTTTCTACTGCTTGGTTGAAAGTGCCAGCCTCGCAGCACTCAGTGACAACAGGAATCAGAGTGAAGCAGCCTGGCCAATCCACAATAAGGCCTTCTTGTCGAGATACTCACATGTACTCCGTGACGGGAGCATTGCTGACTGTGTGTGCTGCTGCTGGAATGCTGGTCTCACTGCCATAACTACTCCCACAGCTATAGAGGCTGGGCATGTGCACTCTGTAAAGATTATCGTGTGTTTGTCTACTCCCTTGAGCAGCTGATTCGTCTTCCCCATCATCATCTGAGCTTCTGCAAGAAGGAGAAAAAGTTCCTCCTAGAACCCTACAATTACCCCACATGTGGGGTTTGCAGGAAACCATGGCAATCCAAGGAACCTCCCAACCATTTTCCACACCTCCACATTTATACCCATTTGGGATGCCTCAGGGTGGCAGTGTCAAACACAGCCTACACCACAGTGACTCAAACCTCCCACAGATACCATCTGGACTTCTACACTGCGTGATCCCCTGCAGCCTCCCTACGGTCTTCTCTCAGGGCTTGGCAGACAGCACAGTTCTGCAGTTGCCCAGTCACACCACTAAAGGATGGACACACATTCTGAAATACATAGCATTTAAAGACGACAGACACCAGGGAAGCAGTGCCTTGCACCCCACAGAAAGCATCCTTAACAACTGCAATCTGTGCCCTTCCATTTCTTGTAGCCATGTCCAAAGAGCTTTCAAGGATCAATCTCTGTAGACTTCACTGAACCCCCATCCTGGTTACAAAGGGCCTGCTTCAGCTTCTAGCAAAAGCTCAGAAATCTTTACAGAGACTAAAAATTGCAACGTCTGTGTCTAAAGGCTTTATTCTCTCTCAAAAATGCCAGGATTTTGGAACAGTTTTAATGCAGAGCTGTTTGCCAGCTGGTTCCTTCCCCCCTCCCCATAGCATTCTCTTGTCCCTCCTATATAACATACTCTGCTATTTTACCTCCTTAATTATGAGCTAAAGTACCAAGGTTTGAAATCTATTTTAGTGACGCTTGACAAAGCTACTAAAAAGTTCTCCAGGAAGCCCTTTGCATGGGCATGGCTAGAACATCCCAAACATCACCTGCGGCTTCTGTACCACAAGGTGGCACTGAAGATTTGTACAGGGAATCACAGCCTGCACAGTCTCTTGCAGGCAATGAAGTGTGACATCCTCCACCTCCCCGCGGGAGGCACAGGAGGAAATAGTTGGTGCTTCAGGGAAGGCAAGAGGGACT
The DNA here is from genome assembly GCA_013389965.1 of Todus mexicanus. NCBI lineage: Eukaryota > Metazoa > Chordata > Aves > Coraciiformes > Todidae > Todus > Todus mexicanus. Next base: position 59,027 of record WEIS01059953.1, read on the forward strand.
CCTTCGGTTCCCAGCTGCAGCCTGAGCCTGCTGGGGTTGGCAGGGCAGGCTGCAGCCAGCATGGAAGCAGCACCTGAGACACCACTGGGTAAACCTTTCTTGGTCAAATGGGCAGACTACCACTCTCCTCTTGATGCCGTTTCTGCAGCTGCATATAGGTGAAGGAAACCAGACATCATCTTAAGTGCAATTCTGACGCATTTCCCAAGGTTTTCTGTGGGCACTGAAGGCTTGGAGGGCTCTGCCTTCCTGCTATTGTTCAGGATGTCCCATTTTACTTTGAATCTTGAGCCTGGGTCTAGACCATGTTTCAGGACCACAGAAGAGAATTTGCGGCCCAGTCTACTGCTCTTCTGCAAGAACGGAAAACTCAAAGCTACTTTAATAGCTGCACGTGGTGCAGCAGCCAGTCAGTGAAGCGACAATTTGCTCAAGACTCCCTGCTGAGCTTGGTTACCATCATTAGCACTAGTTCCAAACAACTCTGCTGTTAGATGATTGCCACCAACGTGCAAGCATCTCATCTGCTCATGTTATTGCCAATGAGACAGCTCCCATTTTCTATTCGCTATGCAAGTCAGTCTCCCCAGCATGAACAACGCCAAAAAGGCAAGTGTGAACTACTTCTCATTCCAATTCTCTTCCCCATTCTAGAACAAACGCCTCAAAGCAATGTAAGAGAATAGGTATTTTCCAGAGAAGGCACATAGTTCAAGCACTACCTCTCTCTACAGTTATAAACATTTACCTCTAACTTGACTCAGTCTACAGTGTACTGAATATTCTGCACACGTAATATTCCAGTGCAATAAGGTTCAGATGTAAATATTAATCACAGCCAGAGCAAAAGCCAACTTTTTTTTTCCTGTTGGAACTGTGCTTATAAAGCCCCATCTCTCACACTGCTGGGATCATATGGGAAAAAGCTCCATATGCTCATCGGCACAAATCCAATAGCCAGTCTTCATTAGGAAAGAGCTCTACAACACCACAGGATCTAAACCCTCTCTATACCTCTTCTGCTGCCAAGTGTGTGGGACGCTGCACACAATGGAACTGAACATGAGGGCTGTGACAAAGGAGAAGAGAACCAGGTAGATGAGGCCTTCCACTCCATCATAGCAAAAGCCCGTCAAAGCCTGGACGTAATCCTGGAGAGAGAAATGAGCAGAGTTGCCTGATCACTACAGAGTTAACATTGAGCTCTAATTCCAAAGCCCTTCCCCAGGACTATCCTCTGAACAACTTAAGAGATCGTAGGCCCTTTTCCAGAGCCTGTTTCTATTTTAATTTTGTGGACCTCAAGCATTTTTCATAACTGATCTAACCCTTATATCCCCTCACAAAGCCCAGCTTGGATTTATATGTAGTAATATTTTCAAGCTCACACAATAAGACTGAGAAAAAAAAAAAGGGAAAAAGTTAAGACAAACTTATCCACTCAACTTATATTTTTCATTAAGCCTCTCAACTCCCTTGCTATGTCCTGTTGCCCAAGAACACAAGCATGGACTATCCATTTCTCTGCCTTCAGAGCCATGGCGAAAGAAGCAGTTAGGCCATGCTACTGCAGCTATAAGGCATTTTGTTCCATGGGAAAGGCAACAAGCTATGTGCTATAAAAAAAACCACACCCTGAAAGCCCCTGAAACCTTGGGCATGCAGCTCGTAGATACACAAAAGATGTATCTAGTTTCCTGTGTTCATCTTTAAACAGAAACATAATCCAAATTCCCATTTCTCCTTTCTACTGGAGACAATGACAGTACAAGCTGTTATAAACTGTTTTGGCACACCTGAGATTTGAAACTCTAAACTAATCAGTCCACTACAGGCTTCTACACCTACTTTGTTCTTTCTTAGCTGAAGTCCAGCTACTGAGTACTCACCAAATGCAGGCTCCGACAGTCTACTAAAGCTGTCAGTTGCTGCAAGTTGATCTCTGTTGAATTTAAAACCTCCTGGATCCGAGTAAGATACTCCTGTAAGCAACAAACTAGTGATTAGTGCAAGGAAAGGGCTTAGCAGGAGCTGATCCTTGGCTTTGTATAAGAGTAAGGGAAGCCACAAAGCACAGTGAGAGCAAACTTGAGGAGAGATACCTTGGAGGTGGGGTGCTCTCTGGTTGCTGACTTCATGAGTTCCATAACATCGTCCTGCATTTCTACCAGAGCCTTGTGACTTCCTGACAGCTTCTGCTTAACACAAAATACACAATGTTTCAGCAATTCAGGCCATATACATCAACAGAACTCCTGGGAAAAGACTTAAATCCTACTTCCCAAATATTGAAGCATCATCTGTATGAATGACACAAGTTAAGAGTGTCTCAGATGCCATCAGTGCAGCTGTGACAGGGTTAAGTTTGACTTTTACGAACCTGGAAGAAGTAGAGACAGAAAGAAAAGGGGAAGGGAACAACTAAGAGAAAAAGAAGGAAAAAAACCAAAACCAACCACCAACAAAAAATCCCACATAAATATACCCAAAAAACATACACACAGCTGGGGCTGGTTCCAGGACAGAGGCGAAGGAGAAAGAAAAGACATAAAACACTCATGTTCTCACCAAAGAGCACAGCTGGATTTTTCTACTGAATCAGATGGCTAAGAAAGATATAATGTTAACACTAGCAGTTGTTTATATTAGGGTGCAGCCTTCTCATCCCATTAAAGCATCCATGGGAATCTCACATGCAATAGCATGTCAGAGAGTACACTGAGCAACCAGAAACGCAACAGATGGCAACGGTGCATCATAGCACAGCTTGAAGAGTTTTTACCCCACCCTTTAAAACAGAGGAAGAGAAGACTTAAAAAAAATCCTAAGTATAAATGGTGAGGCAGCTGGTGTCTGCCAAATGGTAGGTGGTGTGGGCTCATCCTGGCCTCTGATACATAAGGCAGAGTTTGGGATGAGCCCAGGTGCTGTTCTTCAGCCCCCACACAAAAGAATGACTCACATTTATACTTCAGGATACAAACCCTTCCACATCCAAAGGATTTAAGAGGCATACATGAGAATTGCTCCCTCATCCACAAAAGCGGCTGCATTTTGGAAGTGGAGTGTTGCCACTGTTTAACCCAAGAGAATCTTCAAGAAGAGATTCAAAGCAGGAAGTCTGTGCTTTCCCACTGTAGCATTAATTGTGGGTGCTCTGTCTCCATGTGGGTGCTCTTACAAGAGCACCATGTAAACAGAGGCACCCCACAGCAAGCCATGCTCCTTACCACATCACACATGGGCCCTTCAAAGAGGGCATCCTGGACCTGAAACTATGCAGGTAGTGAAGTAGTTGGATAAAGCTGCTCAGTAAATTGCAGTGCCACCTCTTGAATAGATGGAAAGTAGCTCCCAAGGCTGTACCAAGAGGCAGAGTGCTCCCTAAAGCTAACACCTCACAAGTCGCTGCGTGCTGGCACCAAACACATTTGATGTATACCCTACAGGATGCTGAGAAGGGGTGAAGGGAGCTAAGATGCTGACACTCACCTGCTGAAAAGGGTTGGGGTATCCAACACTGCAGGTCATGTAATAGCGGAGAGTATCTACAAAGACAAAGAGAGAAGAAAGTCACGCTAGACACATTGTTCCAGCTTTGCAGTATTTTACAGCCGCCACCAGGGAGGTGTTAAGTTCTGAAAGCAATACACAAAATGAAAATGCAATATAAGTGGAATCACTTCCTCGTCTCCATGTAGGATTACAGTGCATGGATGGTAATATAGAAAAGGATGTAAGATGTCTTCGGGGAGGAAGAAAAAAAAAAAGTTTTCCTGTTTCCTTTTTTTTTTTTTTTTTAACAGTGAAGGGCAATGGGGCTTCCCCACTTAATTAAACACAAAGTTTTATTCAAGTCAGCACTACCCACTGTGTAAATATATGACAAGACCTCGGTCTAGGATAAATCCAACTGGATGTTTAATTTCTGCCACTTCCAAATGTCAGAATTTCATTGCCACAGTTACTGAAAGCAACTAGACTGCTGCCTAGGGCACAAAGGGACAACTCAGCTTTCAGCTAATTCAGTTCATCAGCCAGGTCACCACAGAGCCACAAAGTGGGAGAGGAAGCAGCGGTGATATAAACACAGACTGGCATCAAAAATACCTGTAGAAGCGCACTATTGGGGGAAGGGAGGTACACACACATCCCTGTCCTACTACGCAATGCTGAATATACCAATATACCACTTCCTAAATGTACAAGTTGAAGCAGTTAAAAGAAAAATGAAGAAAAAAGACATCTTCACAACTGGGGATTCTATCACGTTCAAGGAGTTATTTGCTTTAAACAGTGCTAATGTAGAAGAGTTCTCCTAAATCAAGAAAATCATAACTTCCAGTACTATAATTTCCTAAAAAGGGAGCTCTGAGAGCAGGAGAGGAAATGGATGGAAGACAACAAGTTCTTGTCTTTGACATGTATTATGGATGAACCAGTAAATAGCCTGTTTCATGATGGATGTCACTCACACACGATTAGATTTTAATTAGAAGACTTTAATTAGGCTACAAATAAAAGAATGCACATCGCTTGTATTGCAGCCTTTTGATTTATGCAAAAAACCCCGTATTTGGGGTGTTCCGTCGATACTGCAGCTTGATCAGGAAAGAAAGCTCTTACCATGTATTAGGAAAACAGCAACACGTTATCTGTTCGAGAGACATTAGATCTGGTAACATCATAAAAATTAGTCTTAATGCTGAGTAGCTCTACCAGTAATCACAGCACTGTGAAGACATACCCGTGCACTTCCAGGTAAGACTGCGGCAGTGCTCTGCAAGCAGCATGATTTATTCCCAGGCTTGAAGAAAGATATGGTTTTATTTCTCCTCACTCAGATGTGTATGATACCAGTCTGGTGTCCTCATGAGCCCTGCAAAGGGCCACTACACAGGAGTTATGAATATCAGGCTTTCCCCTGCCGTTCTCAGCTGTGCTATCAAGGGAGAAAACTCTGAAAGACTTGAACAACCAAAATATTTTTAGATTATGTCTCAAATATTTACAGTTCCTCTTCAGATGAATGGGAACACACCAGCTTAGCAAAATCAAGGGTGGTGTTGGTTCAGTAAAGACTACAAAAGCCCCAAAAGACCCATATGCTCTGCACTTTCCTCACCCTGCTGGCATCCTTTTCTCCATTCTCTTGACTCTTCTGCCTGTGACTTTCAGGAACACATATTCTAGGCTGAAAAGCTGTTCTAATCAGTCCCAACTAAGAAATCAGTAAAAAAGGCAAAACCACAAGTGAGCGAGGCTGTGAAGGAAACAGACCTGACTGTATCCTGACTCCGCCGCGCTTCCCATAAATATTGAATGCACCTTTTGGCAAACCAACCCACTGGGGACCGAGCGGTGCAGCACAGACTGTCAGCTCCCGCGCTCCGGCGATGTAACCTGACAGCTGTTATTTATAATTCATTAGCCTACTTTGGGGCAGCTTCTGCCAGCTGCTCTATCTCCCCCCCACCAACTCCTTCCTTGGGATGACTTACACCTCCCCAGCCAAGCCTCGAAACAGCCATTAGCAAAACCTGGGCAGACAGGAGGGCAGCAAGAACGGCTTTTTGTGCCCCGATTTGGGCAGACCACACAAATGACTGTTCACAACCAGCAAGCTGAGGCAAGGACTGCTCCTCCCAGACTCATATATCACACTCAATGACTATGGAAAAATGGATTAAAAGGCACCTGCGCCAAGCAAACAGTGTAGTGACAGCAATCCACAGCATCACACATGGTGACCTCAAGGACCTGTGATCTTGTCACCTCTTTATTTTAAGCCAACAAACCACTCAAAGTTTCTCATCGGCTCCCACAGTGGTATCAAGTTTACAGCACCTTTCTGAGCGCATTAGGTTGCATGACACACTGTTAATATACAGCTCCAGAGATGTTTCTTGAGTGCCTTCTGGACCATCCCTGGTGAGCAGATTACAGCTGATGGTTCCTGATACCAGCATAGTTTGCAGCTTGTAAGCCCAGGATAAAGATTGCTGGTTACAAGTGAAGCAAAAAGCAGTAGAGAGAAATAAGTGCCTCCCTTCCTTCACCCTGGAAGGCAGGATCAAGGAGGCTTCGCTGTGGCAGTATTGGTTTTGCAGCTGACAAGTGTGACACCCTGTACATAACCCATGCTCTCCCAAACAGCAGAGCGAGGAGGAGCAGGCTTCCCCTGGACTGAACCCAGCATGTCAATAGCTGGGGTGCTTTAAAGCTAAAGCTACAATAAGCAGTGAAGCTGCCTTGGAATTACACTGTGCTGCAAAGCCTGGAAATCCAGGAGCATGACCCCTATCTCCACACAACCAGGATGGGAAAGAGGGAAGAGCATGAGGCACCTTCACTAGTTTTAAATCTGCTGGAGGCTATCCTGTAAAACACCAAATCTCTCATTTTCGTCTAGAAAACAGCTATGCTAACCCATCATTTGCACTCTGCTAACAGCTCCAGGCAATTTCTTTCTACAATTATCTTTCTGGTTACATTTTTCTCTCCAGGAAAATTCCTGAAGGTTGGATCTGATTTTTGAAGTCAGCCTTTTGGGGATCTAGATTGCAGGAGAAGGGTTAGGCAGGGTCACAGCAGCAGCTTCCTATGCCTGCTGTTGCTAGCAGCAACCCTCCTGACCTACTCTCTTGGTGATCAGGCAGTGTGGGAGCAGAAGGTAAGGACGGGGACTACCCAAAATGCTTTATTTTTGCAAAATCTGTTGTGCCTAGAAAGGAAAGTAGAACTGCCTGCTAAAGACAGCTTCAGCTGCTAGAACTACTTATTGCTTCTGCAACCATGGAGACTTACTATTCCCTTCAAAGCCCAGCCAAAACGCAAAAAAAAAAAAAAAAAAAAAAAAAGAAAAGGCATTCTGCACCTGCCAAAAGGCAGCGATAAAGTCTGTAGGGTAAAGAGTTAGAGGAAAAAAGATCCTAGTTAAACATTCCCACACCTAGAAGCTTTGCCCAGCCCTTCTTCATGACTGTTTGAGCATTCTCCAAGCAGCTTCCATTTTACATGAAAACTCAGATGAGATCATCTCTATGGGTTCAATCATCAGAGACAGTTGAAGTTTATTGCCTGTGATGTCAAAGGAAGACGATGCTCTTGGCCAAATTCTCTTGTCCAGGTTACATGTTCTCCACCAGGAATTTTGTTTCCCTAAGGCAAGAGTCTGACAGCAAAGGGGAGTATCTGCATAATACTTGTATTTCTCTCATCTATGCCACACTTGTCCTGGCGAAATCAGAGACCCTTCAGCAAAGGGCTCATAGCCATCCCATATGCCTTCCACTCAAAGCTCTCTGCTAATCAGGAGTCCAACAAAACCAAGCAGCAAAACAGCTTCTCAATGCTGACATCAGCTCAGCAGGACTCTCAAGAACACTTCTTTGGGCAAACTCTTTTCTACAGTGTCTGCTGAGCCCAAGTAACAACTATGCAACCACCATATGCCCCACACGAGGTTTTGCCGTGACCTTACTTCTAGAGAGGAAAGAGGCGGTGGCAGCGTCAGTCCTTCGGCTCTGGGTTTCTAAGATGAGAGTGAGCTGTGAGAGGCCAGTTAGAAGGCTGCATGTGACAAGAACGCTTGCTGCTTCTATCTGAGCAGCTAAATTTCAGCATCCAGCCTGATCAGCTTGGCTGGACTGGAGGTAAAAGGATCCATTATCCATCCCCTGAGGTTCACAGCTCCTCCAGATGAAGCGAGTGGCTGTTCACTATTCACGTTTGGAGTCAGAGAATCCAGAGAAAGCTCTTCTGTTGTTTAGACAGATTGTGCCTTTTCATTTAATTTTATGCAATAAATCATCTGATAATAATATCAATGAAAAAGAATGAGACTAGAAGATGGCCTCTCGCCTTGAAAATAAACATCTTGGCTGCACCAAGTCTTTTTACAAGCAGCAGGAGCCGATTATGCAGCCACTGTTCAACTCCATTGGCTTTATCTCAATTAATGAACACAGGGTGAGTTAGGCAGATATATCAGCCTCTTCTCCAATATGATTTAAGTCTCTCCTTCTCCAAGAAACCTCCATTAAGGCTCTTTGCCCTCCCCTCCTCCCCTCTCTTTAAGGCAGCACATTTTATCTACAAAACAAGGACATCTCTCCAGCTAAAGACATGACAACAATAATAATGCACTTAATCAGATTATTCGCAGCTCCATTAATTCTATTTAGTTTTGCAAACAGCAATTAATACACAAACAGCAATATTAATGTACTAGTTGCCCAGTATCCAACCCAGCTATTTTTCTGTGGAAACTACTCTAACTGCCACCACCAAAGCAGCATTGCAAATATGCAAATACAGATGACTCAGTCGCAGTCTGAATGTCAGAGCACAGGGCTGGGAATATTATACCACATTTAAAAACAACAACTAAAAATAACAATTAAAGGGAAAAATTGAGCCAGCACTACAAAGTTTCTGAAGATGACTCATTGGTTCTTATATTCTTAAAAAAAAAAAAAGATGGTAGCCCCTAGGCCAGTACGCCATAGCCCAGCACTGGCCAAAAACAGATACCCAGAAAGACTGAAAATACAAGTATTCTCTCAGCCCAAATTTGGCTGAAGTGATTCCTACATACCTGGTAACTCCCAATGGATTCTTCTTCCATGGGCTGCCTGAGCACCTCCACCCACTCACTCTTAGTCACCTCTTTTCTGAACCGAAAAATTCATGGTTGGATGGGTCTTTGAGCAACCTGGTCTAGAGGAAGGTGTGGGTGCCCATGGCAGCAGAGTTGGAACTAGATGATCTTTAAGGTTCCTTCCAACCCAAACCATTCTATGATCAGGTACCCTCTGGTGAAATCAGATGGTGCTGTCTATACTACTGGTTAATGTTGGAGAGCATCATCCAAGAGCAGAGAGCAAACTAAAATGTGATGAGTCTATCCACTAGAAGTAGGAGTCTTCAAACAGGGCATCTTCCTACAAGAGGACAGCCATCAATGCCGGCTTCCAGCTGCTTGTCTGCTCCAGCTCATCACTCATATATATGGCTCAACCGATCACAAAGCAGCTGCTACAATTTACAGCCAAACATATTATGAGACTTCAATACTTACTTTTGATTTTTAAAGATGTTTCTAAGGAGCCGTTATTGGGATTTAAGTGGCACTGAGCAGTGACACATGGCAGTTCTCATGCTGTGATCTTCCTTCCCGCTCAGGTGCACAGGACAGTCCCCACATCAGGGACCAAGAGCTATTTCTGTAGCTTCCTGATCCTAAACTGTGACAGCAATGAAAATCCACATGGGAAGGCAGAACATTTGATCATCTCCCAACCAGCTGCCTAGTGCGATGGCAGACTCAGAAGTTACTGATTTCTTTCTGAAAAAAGGAAAAGGCGTTCACGAATGCTCAACGGCTGCCTAACAGCAGGGAGCTGACACACCAGCAACCCACGGAAGGGGCCACCCTTCCAACTCCAGCCTGTGACAACACCTGCTCTTCCTCCTCTTCAGTCTTTTGCTTAGACCCATTCACCGTTATTTATGGAGGTGTAACAACTGTTATAGCCGGTGGTGCTGCCAGAACAGAGACTGATTTCACCCAGGGGAGCTGACTGTCCCTGCTGGGGGAGGCAGGAGGAGGGACAGATTGTCACTCACCGTTAGCCTCCAGATAAATGATACTGGTTAAGAAAAAATTGCAGGAGCCAAGCAGACAAGGACAACTGAAACGGGAAAGTTGCAGAAAGGGGCATTTCTTTGATTTCCCAGGGTCAGTTTAGTTGTTACCAAATACACTCCGGAGCTGATTTGGGTTACCAAATTATTACAGCACACACCTGGTATAAGCATCAGGTATTTCCACTCAGTTTCACTAACCCATTTGCCTCCTTGAACAACCAGGATGCTAGCTAGGTGCCTGAAGCCACGTCTTTATCACCTCCACAGCCAAGAGAGGATTGTCATATTGCGTAGTGTTAAACGTTCATTCTCTTCCCTTATTGCATTTCTTTGTACAAAGAGCTGCCTGGCTCAGTCCTCTCCTTCCAGGAAATCAATAAATAAGGCATTCCAAAAATAAGCTGAAGGGTGGTAACATCAACTTGTACATACTCTTTCATACTACATTCTGCCTCCAGATAAACATTGCTTATTGCTTCCCAGCCCTGCATTCTCAGCCACAGCTACATACTTAATTCTGAGTTGCACAGTAACATTTGGCTCAGCACACGACCATGCGTTAGATCTTCTGTATGCGAGGCGACGATTCTTTGATTCCAGCAAATGAGAACCAAGAAAAACAAGTGGTTCCTTCTGCAAATCAGCATCATTGCTTCTTTGTGGTTTATCATACACAGAACCATGTAGAGGAACCATCAGGGGAAGGCAGGGTAGGAGAAAAGATAACTTGGTTCCCTAAGCAGCAAACTCAGCCCTGAAAAGTATCTTTCCTTTTTAGCACTTATGGCATCTCTGCTAGCAGGTGCCCAACCACATTTTTGTTACGTCATAGTTCTGAAAGCCACTTTTCCCTCCATGAGGTCCAAATTGAAGGCACCTCTCATCTCAACAACCTCTTCAGTCTAAATTAGGAGCAACAAACCCAAAATCCATCAGTGCTTCAGATGGATACCACTGTGATGCCAGCATATTGCTTTAGATGGAACAGGATAAACAAAGCAGTCAAAATACTGCATTATAATGGAAAGAGAAAAATCATACTTCTCTTTGTGGCTGTTTCCATTAATCTACCCTCTAAATTAGCTTTAAAGAGATTCTTATTTACAGCCATCATTAACAGAAAAAAATTATATTTGTTGACGACACAAAAAAATAATATTCTGGCTTAAGAAACACACACCCAAGAGCAAGTTTTAAAAGTGACAACTCAAATTGCACACTGCTGTTGCTACAGTTCTGTCACATGGGAAAGAAAACAAGATTCAAGAGTGCTACATTCAAAACAAAATAATCCAAGGATTTCTGCTGTTTTACCTTACCAATGACTCAACCTAAGGGCCAAGACAGAAGAAAGGTTCTGAAGGCTCCTCTGACAAAAAAAAGTCTGTGTGCACTTGTGACCAGAGTCTAAATGCTTCTTTGGGAAGAACATTGGTTTTCCAGAGCTCCACACACAAATGCTTTTCCCACTCTATGTAGGCCCCCCTGTTCCAAGCACAGCCTTAAATTCACAGCCACTGCCATGCTCTTACACGACAGCTGGAGCCGCAGTACCCTGTGCCAAAGGCAGTCCCAGCTCTTACCAGCACTAAGCACCGCATTCTCTTCAACCACTTTGGAGACATACGCATCAGGGTTAACACAGAAGTCACTTGAGCCCTAAATAGACACAAGAAAAAAGAGTAAAGGAATATCAAAGACCACCAGTATCAAAGAGCAGTTGAGCCAGGTGAACATCAGGGAATCCTCTCCTACAGGGGAGCTTCAGGTGCTGAAGTCTCTGACGGTCACCTCGTCCAGCACTGCTTTCCACAACCGCAGCAATATTTGCCAGTGCACCACACGAAGGGAGGAGGAGCTCTGCCCTTCTCAGGTGCAAACTGCTGGGACAGCTACTTACAGCAAGATGTACCATAAAACAGGCACAGCGCAAAATTAATCTTGTGTGTGATAAACCTGCAGCAAAGGGTGAACGGGACTTGGATCAGAGCCACTTACCACAGCAACAGCCAACTCCAGACCCAAGGATCCCCAGCTGACGATCAGGGCAAACACCCCAAGCAAGCACACCCTGTGGGAGACAGACAGATGGCAGATGTAGAAGCTCTGATTTCAAGCTGATCCTTTCACAAGATGTATTATTTAGACTCCAACCAATTACCAAACCCAAGAAGCTATCAACAACTGTACCTTCCAATAAACTATCCCATTTTATGTCTTGGACAGTAGCAATCAGAGAAGCTCATGTCCACCTGTTGATTCCCACATTACCTGGCCCTGGGGCTGCAGAGAAGGAAGAAGAGGGTAGAAGCAAAGTCTTAACTCTAGCAGGGAAGCCAGAGGCACAAAGTCAGTGGTGGCTGTAGGGAAGGCAGATTGGTGGATGGGTGACTACAGTCACATCACTTTGACTATTCCCATTCTCAGCTTTACTTTCCGAGTCCAAAGATACTTGAAGTAAAATACGGTTTATCAAAAACCCCCATAAAACAATACTGATCCAAAATGGGACAAATCCATCCTGATTCTAGAATAAATGAGGTTGTCAGGTGTAAGATAGACTTGTCTACAAACAGCAAGAGGGACGACAAAGCCCCTGTTAGGACACCTGACTTTGGTTCCAAGCTGCATGCACCTGAACAGCACCTAAGCATCCCACATAGCCCCATGAGAGAGACCTACAGAAAAACAGCTCAGAGCACCAGTTTAGGTGCCACAAGCCCATCCCTGCACAGATTTCAGCATTTTGCTCTGACAGCTAGACCTCCTTACTGACAGAAACAGTGGGAAGCATTTGCTATCAAGCAGAAGGATGACAGAGCAGTGGTCTCAGTGACATTCAGCCAGTAGAACACCAGGAGAAAAGACTTTTGCACTTCCCCAACTAGCAGATTAGCTCTTCACCTCTGCTGTCAGTAGGAGTGCTAGAGATATTTAGATAAAAGTCCTCCTCAACTCCCTCAGGTATGGTGATGTAGACTAATAAGCAGTTTCGGTTTATGTATTCCTATTTCCAAAGTAAAGGGACACTGGCTTGCTCTCTCAGGGATGCCTTTTCCTTCAGGCATTGAAACACAAGTATCTTCCCTCCCACCCATGCCCTGAAGAAAACAAAAAGACCTGTTGATAACCAGGCTACTCTTTATTCAAACCTAGTGTAAGCATCTCTGTGAGGAAGGGACATATTTCTTGTCTGATACATTTGTCTAAGACTAGAGCTTTAAAAAAATTTATGGGCCTTGATTAAAAGAAAAAAACCAAAACCAAACAACAAGATAAAAGATCCATTCTGCAGTTTACCAACTTATTTTAATTCTGAGTAACCCCTATTCTGTGAATAGATCCATGGCTCATCTTGCAGGAGCGATGGAGTTTCACCAGACTGATCTCTTCACAGCACTCCAGAATAAGATGCTAAAAAACTTAATTTTTACATCCATTTGAAAAAAGCATAATAAACAGCCACGGATCAGCAAAGGTTCTGTGGTTTCTATGACATAAGGACAACACGGTTTGGTGCCTCAAGCTGAGCACGGTAATCAATAAGACACATTTGTTGGTTTACTTTAAATGAAGATGACTGGGTCAGTAACTGATTGCTTGGCTGTAAGATCTAAATCTGGCATTTTACCATCTCGCTTGGCTGAGATATGCTTGCTTCTTTATGCCATGTGCTCCCTTTGGGGAATGCCTTAATATGAACTTCTGGCTAACAGGGAATGAGATTCTAATTTAAACCCTGGGTTTACCATCTGTGCGTACACTTGGACTTTTGTCTGTATAACCTGTCAGGTATGAAATCATCTGGCAAATAATAAATCTGAATACTTATTCCAATTATTAATGGCATCACCATGTATCAGGATAAACTCTTGGCCATGTCAGTTGTCAAACCGTCACTATGTTTGATACCAGTATCTTTGCCAAATATCCCAAGCTAAATCAAGCTACAAGACAGGGAGAGGAATAGTTTTTTCTCGTAACAGGCCCTGAGCATGGCAGCATTTGCAGAGCATTTAGAAATAGGCATTAATATTGCAGCACCATGGCAACAGGACTCCTCCTCATGACTGTACAAACCATTGCTTGTTCTCAGTTTAACATTTCTTCAGGTGTGACAGTCAAAGGTAAACAAGAGTGGATCGTGACACGCAGGCACGCTACTGGGTTGTGGAGACACGTGCGATGCTTATCGCTGATTAAAAACCACCTTCATGCATATAGAGCATTAAAGAGATTTTTTTTAAAGTCTGTAGTTTTAAGGGAGGATGTTCACAGTCCTCCAGCAAACAGAGGCTATCAGTGCTACCCAGTGGAAGGCAGGCTACCCAGATGAGTTCCCCATCTTTGATGAGAACGCAATGGACAGCGGTATCCTTGTATTTTACATCTCAAGAACCTTCCAGTGAACATCTCATAAGTAGTGTTAATCTTATCCACAGAGCTATACTCCAAAGTCTCTCTACACCTAGAGGCAATTTTAAGATATCCAGCCTCGTAAGTCCTTGACATGAACTGACAACAATCTAGAGGTTTAGTCTAGTAGGCATCGAGCTGGGCTTCCTTATGCCTGGGTCAGGACTTACCCCATAAGAATGGCTCTGGAGTTTCTAATGAGCCCAAAGAGCACCAGTAAACATATCAGGACATTGAACAGGAGCAGGCCCAGGTATCCCAGCCACCTGCAGCAAACAAAAACGTGGTCTGATGTATAAAAGGCACAGATCAAAAAGCTAGTGACACTCATGAGAAAAAAAACCCCACAGCCCTTCTCTTCAAGTAAAAGCTCCCAAGAATGACTAGGGTCCAGAGAGCTCTAGATATTTGCTGGGTCTGGAGTTGAGGCAGGTAAAAGCATTTACATCACACACCCAGCATGCACAGTAGTAGAGAAATGAGACTGCTAATCTTGTTCTAGTGTAAAGCTACACACAACTGGACACCCTGAAGTGAAGAAGCATTGCAGGTTCTTGAACCTCCTGGTTATTTGTTAGAAAATGCTTCAGTTATTTATTCCATGTGTGTGGACAGAGGTTTTCTTTTGTGGAACAGAGCTGATGCAATCTTTTATTAAATATATTTATTAAAAAGGAATGTTAGGGTGTGGTGTTCTCTTATGGAACTAATGAAGTTTTCTACTCTATTTCATTAACGTGTCATCCAGCTACAACGGTCTTCTTAGGACACAACAGTAGCCACCTCTATGGCTGTTTTTCCCCCAGTGTTAGAACACAAGCTGCAGCTGTTGTACATTGTGAATAAGTTTCCCTTCAGCTAGTAATAAACACAGTTAAGAAAAATGTTCTTGTTACACATTTTGATTTAACCTGAATGCAATTTTTCTATAAGAAACAAATCTGGATGGGCCATGAGCACCTGCAGTAATATCTAGAGCCTTTGGCTCAGCCACCCCGAACATGCATATCATTGTTGCAGAACAAATGCTACAATCACTGCACTACAGCATCCTACACACCTGTACCAGTCATAGAGGTCAATCTGAATTGCCAGCTCCTCCAGCGACAGCTCTTCATTCTTCCAAAAGGGGATCTCAGTTGTTTGCCTGACCAGGTCATCCAAGAGGCCCTGCAGTTTCTGGATAACATGCAGGTAGTCTGTTTGCTTCGTGAACATCTCCTCCAGGATGAGCAAGTTTGGTTCCGCTGTTTGGTTCAGGGCCACTGTGGTATCTAGTACCTATAGAATGAGAAAGAAAAAGGAGAAAAAAGAAAAAAGGAGAAAAAGGAAAGAATAGAGAAATAATTTAAGGACAGAAGGTCAAGGAAGTCAAAGATTCACTCTTACTAGGAAGTCATGGATAGCTTCCAGATTACCAGTCCTCTTGTCTTAAGAGGCTCAGACTGCTTACTCTTCAAAAGCAACTTATAAGCATCTATAGAAGTAGATTGCCTGCAAGTAGTCCAGTGATGGCGTCTCAGCTGAGCCTTCAACACATGTACACATTTCGCAGCCATCAGGGTTGCGGAATGATACTATGGAATTAGAGGTAGCACAGGAACAACGGATTGTACTAAAATGATATATTTTACTAAAAGGCTTGTCTGCTTTGGCATGCCTCCTCTTCTGGGTGTGGAAAAGAGCTGATCAGAAGCTGTTTTTAAACCTAGCAAACAGAAGACTTCATTTAACGAGCTGCATTTGCGTCAATATTTTTAGAAGAGCTGAAGAAACCACCAGGCTGTTAATGGAAATTTTAGCACATGTCTAAGCCCAGAGACTAACAAAAAATAGGAAGAGATAGAGGCACAGCCAGATTCAAGAGGAGAGGTGCTGAGCAAGTCTGCTGATTCCCACACTCCGTATTTGTGAGCGTCTCTCCTTGTACTTACCCGGTCTTGGACACCTGCCACGGTGCGGTTTGCATGGCGGAGCGAGTACGTCACCCTGTGAATGCCGTCACTGGTCTCTCCATTCCCGTAGAAGCCAACGGCTATTCCAGCACTGCAGAGAAGGAAAGAAAGGAAGGGGAGATTTAAAGCTAAAAGGCAAGTTGCATAATGCATGGCTTACCACTGTAGCACCCTTGGTAGTCGCATCAGCACCTTCTACAGAAAGGGAAGCCACATGGCTCCCAAAGGGTAGCTGGGGCAGTCATGCTCCTCAACAACCACTGAAAAAATTCACCTGTAAGCATTCTCCCATCATCTCCATGCAGCCACTGATTTCTCTGTATAACATCCATATGATGAACACCAGAATACCATCCCATCTCAAAACGTAGGTTTCATTTATGGTACACTAATGAAAACCATTATTGTACCACAAATGAAACAGATTTTCATTAGTGTATCATAAATGAAACAGAAGAACTGCTAGAGAGTTTGGACCTAGCCACAGGCAACCAGAAATCTAGCCAAGAGGCTCTCCAGTGGCTCCTACAAGAACCCTATGTCAGGAGCCTCTCCCCTCTCTGGACATGAAATACAGATGGTTTCGTTACATTTTTTCAAAGCAGGACACAGAGCTTGCATTAACTACTTGCCCATGGTGATGGTTCCTCTAGATACATTTTCCATGTCCTCTTCTCTACACCATGAACTATCTACGAACATCATCTATCTTGATTTATCTTCCCATTAGAAGCACTTGTGTCACACTGATTTAGAGGACTGGGGAGGAAGGCTTAATAACTTACTAGGACAAAAGGCTTATTTATTTTTCAAGCAAGTGAATTTCAAGCTTGTAGACAATTCAACTCCAGCTGCTTAGCAAATTACCACCTATCAACTGATTTGCCATAACTGTCCACACATATCAGTCTGCCCCAATTATAAAGTAAACCATATTAGCTTAAGCCTCACTTAAAGGCGGAAGATCCTGTAAATGAGTTGCAACCAGGAGATTATCTCATGCAAGTCAGCAATATCCTCTTCTATTAAGACATCGCTGCAGTAACTCACAGTTCCTCTTCCCAAACCCATTTCTCCTAATAACAGAGGAAGAAAGAACTTGTGAAGGGGTCACACAACTAAACTCAGGTCAAAGAAACATTACCAAGACACAAATTTCCTTTTCTTATGTCATATTTAGCTTCAAGGCACCCAGGATCTTTTCTGGGAAGATTCTCAAAACACCAAGGTTGTGTTTGTGGTGGAGGAAAGGAAGGTGGTGGTGGTGTAAATCTGAAGTTATTCTGGACGAAACAGTTTCTTCACAAGAACTTTGTGCTTGGATTTCAGCACTGCCCTCACAGAGTTGGTTTGAAAGAAGAATAAGAGAAAGTAAACAAGCCAAACAACCACTTTCAGAAGTAAGTGTAGTGCCTTGTCTAAAGGGAAGGGTCCTAAAAGGACATTGGGCATTCTTCACCACCACCAATGGCTAAGAAACAAACCCAAGCAGGTAAGCCAGAGTAGGCTTTGCCTAGGTAACAGACCCTTGCACAGATTTGCTCTGGCAAATATATCAGTTTGCAGGCCAAACAACCTTTTTGGCTCTCACTCTTCTCATGTAGGAAGACAGCACCCATCCATCCATCCCTGCCTCTTTTCCTGGACTCATCCAATTCAGAAAGAATGAGCAGAATAATGTAGTTCACCTGGTCGCATTTCTGCTTCCTCCTCATACATACAAGAAATGGAAGCAAAGATCATGTACTATAAAAATCTGTGTCAGTTTCACGCTTTTTCCAACAATTGAAGTACCATAAATTATCAAGAGCTTGGCCCATAAAAGCCTCAGCTGAGGAGTTTTTCCAGGGATAGTAGGTAGCCTACATCATATATAGAGAGGCAGTAGACATGCAAGTCTTAATATTTAGTGTTCATACAAGAGCTCAGTCTCTTGGTGAACATCATTCTTCCAGCATTTTCCTAATGCAAATGATGCTGATAATTAAAGAGAGAAAAGCCCTCTGACTTCCTCCCTGGTGGCAGCTATTATCAGAGCTTGATAGCACATGCCTAGGACAGAAGGGGGTGGAAGGGATAAAAAAGGAGACGCACCCCCCCACCTCCTGAACTAGAGAGATTGCAGATCCAGAGCTATGCCCAGCATAAAGCAACTCAGCATCCCATCACTGCAGTCACAAACCTCTGGCTTGAATTGCCCCTTATCTTATCAGAGCAAACAAATTCAGACAGACTCTTTCACTCTCTAAGCAGCAGAAAACTTCAACCATTTTTTTTCTCCTCTAAGAAATTCCAGAACCTTCCTGACATTGAATATGCAGATCTGACCCCTTTAATTGGTAAGCATCTTTTATTCAGCCTGTTACAGCTACCACAAGCCTATGCTTTCAGCACAGGCTTGGTAGGTGCCCAAAACCTGCTGCTTGGCTCTCAGTATTCCCAGCACAGTAGCACTCTTTTGGTGGGAAAGACTCGGAAGCAGCACTCCCCAGCAGCAGCAGTCATCCTGTCCTTAAAGCTGCAGTACAACCAGGTACATCAAGCACTTTACTCAAAGGTACAGTTTATGAAGTGCGAGCAACTACAAGCAAGTGACTTGGAACTCGTCATCCTGTTTAAGGCAGAACTACCCCAGTAGCCTGTCCAGCCCTGTATGAACCACAGCGTCAACTGCCTTTAACCCTCCAGGCAGTCACTACTCCTGAAAGAAAACTCCAAAGCAGCAGGAACTGGGATAAAAGCCATTTAATTCAAGTAACGAGCTCTTCTGGACACGCATATCTCACATTTGCTGGAAACTACACATAAAGCATTAATTATTCCATTACTGCCCAGCAAGAACCAGCTTTGCATTCATGCTGCGCGCTAGCAAGGGCCGCTTACATGGCCATTTCTCCTCCTAGGAGTGAGCTGCACAGTTTTGTGGCCGTTCCCCTTTCTATCATGCTGGAGAATAAAGGAAACCATCCCTGAAACCCAGAAGCCCAGGCTGGGGGCAGCTGCCCAGACCCACACTGTGACTGGGGAGGGGCTGAGCTGAAGGGCAGGCAGTGGGAGAACTGTTGGGTCGGGGGCAGGAAGAGGAGAGAACTGGTGCTGTTCAGTTTTCTGTTTGCATTTGGCTTCATCTAAATTCAATAGTTGTTTCAAATCCCTGCCTACACACACCAATATAAAGTTGCTATTGTTTAAAGCAGATTTAAGGATTTGCACTAGTTTTTAACTACCTTTTATTTGATTAAAGGGAAACGAGGGGCTCCTTCTCGTTAAGCACATTCTTTTCAGGTAAAAATAGATACGTTGTTGGGTTAAGATGAGTGGATGTCCTCGAGGTCAGAACAAATCGCATAGCTTCTTGCATAAACCCCGGGAGGCTCTGTAACCTAAGGTAGAGCAGATCCATTTCCCAGTACAGGATGACAAAATCATCACCCAACAGGGAAGCCTGCATTTCTGCCACACAGCATGGACACAAGAACAGCATTCCTGGATGACAGCTTTTTCCTACCCTAGCACTCTCTGCAAGATACCCCCAATAAATTTTTCGATGCTTCTATAGGAAGGTCATCTCCACTTCTGCTGTTAGTACTTGTCACACTTCCCTCTCTAGCACACACCCCCCCCCCAATCCATACTGTCCCACACTCAGTTCCTCCTCCCAAACCTACCTACCTTTGTCAGTCTCCTGTTGTTTCCACTGCCCCCACCTCTCTCCTGCCTTCCTTCTGAATTTTTGAAGAGAAATCTTAAAAATCAACCTATCAAGCTCTCACAAGTGATTTAAAAAGTTGATCCTGCCATTCAATTTTGCATATACAAAGCCATTTGGCTACTCAGTAATTTTGTAAGTTTTAAGAAACTGACTTATGCTGAGACAAGAAAACACTGCACTCCTGAGCTTAACACTATCATCAGTGGTGCACAACCCCAGAACCACAGTAGAGACAGACAGGACACTACATCAGCTCTTCGAAGAGAGACAGAAGTGCAGCATGACATCATTTCTATATATTCCTACAGATAGAACAGTATGATTACAAGTACTGCAGGTTGTCTACACACATTTCAGTATCACTTTGCAGCAAAACTCAAGAAATTCAAGTCTGGAGAACAGCTTTCCCTGTTGTTTGTGTACAAGAGTCACATGGGCTTAGGACATGGCTTGACAAAGGACCAGAAAAAAAAAATCCAAGTGTAATTCTGAATTAACTTGCAAAGCAACCTGAAATAAAAATCCATGTTCTGGTTACACGAGGTATACGTGAACATATATATGAACAGCAATGTGTTAATTTGACCCACATACACGTCTTCTAGGGGAGAGACCCTCCTGTTGTAATACCCACACACACAGTGAAAACCCCTCTGGGTACCCAGTCACCAGTCTGAAATGATGAACACTAGCCATTCACATCACATCCTTAGAAATGAATAATCTAACTACACCAAGTCATCTTTAATTACAGGAACTTCATAAGGAGAGCCCTTTTTAGACTTCGTGTTCTCAGGAGGAATGTTAATTCGTCTGTCTAATTACCACCTTGCACTTTCGCACCGAGGGAAAGTGCTATTACTGGCACTTGAGAAGGCAAGTTTTCACCATCTATTTGTACCCATTTCTTACAGCTATTTTTCTCCACAAAGCTTCCTACCCACCTTCAGAGCTGAGCTCCCTTCTGGGAATGTTAAGATCAGCTAACTGGTGGATGAGGTGATTTATGAGACACAGAAACCAATCAAAATTGCTAAGGACTAGAAACTAACTAAGTATTGAAAGAATCATCTAGGCAAATCATTCCTGCAGCTTTGTGGCTAAAGCAACTGGGAAGACTCATTAGAGAGACATTTTGTTGGAGAGCTCCAGTTAACCAGTTACGCCTTCCTGCTGGCTCAGCATTCTCCCTTTGGCTCAGCAGGAAATATCAAGTCATTAGGAAACAGTGATCCACAGCAGTCAGCAGCACTCACAGCACAAACAGCCCTCTGGGATTAAGTACTACCTAGATCAGCTGTGCCTAGGTACATGCTTGACTTAGCCAGAGTTACCTAGTTCTCAGCTAGGAAGGCAATAGCCCACTTCAGTGTCCAGCAGATAAGACCAGCTGCTGTTCAGAACCTTTTGCTGCTTCAGCATCCAAGCTACTTCTCTCCCCTTGCATATGGTGCTACAAGCTGGCTCCCAGGTCAGCCTAGAGTCAGGCAGACACCCAGAAAAGCCTTATTCCCCACCACTCTGAAACAGCAGCATCTGCTGGGCTGGCACTACTCTCATGTGTAACACAGCTAGGATGGGATATATCCAGTGGACTAATCTTTCACTGTTGGTGTCTAACTGGGACTTCCCACTAGCACAAATTAGATTCTTTGCTTGTCAGAAGCTGCATCTGCATTCCCAGCCAGATGCTGAGCGCAGAGGGCCAAGAGGCACCAATTCCAGTGCACTAGGGTGTCCAGCTGCTGTAAGAGGGACGGAAAACCGACCTCAGCATTGCAGAAGAGTGGCTGCACTTATACAGCACCTTCACTCCCCACAGATGGTACCAACCTGCTATTGCTCAAGCATGCCAACTTCAGAGTGGAAATTTAAAACTTAATTTAAAAAGTCAAGACAAATATTCATCCAATATCACTGTGGATTCAGGTAGAATCTTACTTTTAAGGATACTTCTGCCTTTAATACTTAAACCAAATGGTGCACCAAGGGTGAGAACCAATGATTCAGATTTTGAGGAAGCCTAAGCAGATTTCCAGCTTGCGGACTTGAGTAGAAGTCAACGTCAAGTTTACCAGAATTTACATGCTGACCTTCCAACTTCAAATTGCTTCATGCAAGCTCCAGCAAACGTGTAGAATCTCTCATTCTTACCCCTTCTACAAATAAACCCAAACACAACTACTACACACTGCAGCAGCAGCTGCCTTGCACACATATGCTGCCTAACAGCAGCTACCAAGAGCCTAGAGCAGCAGCCCAACTATAAATAGCATCAGCTAGAGCTTCTGTAAGAAAGGGTTAGGACCACAGCACTTGCAGTGGATTGGAATGGAATGGATACAGCTGAAGTTCTTGGAATCACTAAAAAAAGGTGAATGAAACTGAGGTTTCTTTACAAGTTGTCCTCTGGTTTGCCTTTCCACTCCATTCACCTATTTGTGATCAGCAAAGCACAGAAGAGCTCCCAGCAAAGACAGCACCCACTGGCTGGTGCTCCAGCTCTCCTGCTCCACATTGAGCTGCCACCTCTTCAGGCAAAGTCATCCTCAGTTGCTCAATTCACAACAATGCCTGTGCTGCAGAGTTTGTTCCAGTACTCCAGTGGTTTTCTATTCTCTTAAGTATGTGCCTTGAAAGAGAAAATGCACAATTTAGCCCTCAAACAGCTAAGCCTGGTGGCCTTCAAGGAACATACCCACCCCCGAGACGATCACACACCAGATGCACCACCTAGCAGCAGGTCGGTACGAAAAGTGAGCCACAAGATACTGCAAAAGACAATCTTGTTATCTCCTTTCTGAATAGAGGACTGTTCCCAGATTTGCCAGCCCTGCAGAATGGCGACTAAGACCACCTGGAGTCTTGGGCAAGAGTAGGTGATGCTTGAAATTGGTAAGAAATGCAGTGTTCGATCTTAGGGCATATGTCCATAGAGCATTCAACTAAGGGCAAGCCTCCTTCCAGAAGTTTGCAAACATGTTCCTGCTTTCAGAAGCCCCATCATTAACTTCCTAGGAAATGGGATCCTCATCTGAGCTGACAGAAAAACCCAAACCCAACAAAACCAAACACACCACCAAGCCACCCACAAAAGCCCACAATCCAGAACATGAGAAAATGTGAATTCTCTTTAACTTTATCTGCATATGTTCTCCCCTAGTTACTTAATTTTTCTTTGTTTTCAGCGACCTTGTTTTTCACCTTACCTCCCAAAGCTTCTACTGCTCAGTCATAAAATGAAACATTGCTGACACTAGAACCATTATTAGCAACCTTTGGAGATTTCACATTAGTAGAGATAATGAAATGCAGCAGTGTCTTAGAGAGCCTAAAAAAAATCTGAACATCCACTCCAACCAAATACCAACATTTCCAAAGCTGAAAGAATCATCTGTGCCTTTTTCTTCCTAACCTACTCTCCCACGTAGTCATTCTTTTTGGATACCAGATGCTAAGTAATGTCCAGCTAGACCTGATAAATATTTCAACTGTATCCATCCTATTTAAGCGATAAGCTCTTGGGGCCACAGTGTCCTTGATTTACTACTTATAAAGCATCAGAGAGCAGGGCATTAGATATTCCTTTTCACGTTGCTCAAGCCATTAGACAGTTCAGGAAGAGGTACAAAGGACGAAAATACATTACAGATATGTAAAACATATATATACCAAGGGGAAAGAAGGATTACTTCCAACATTGGCTAACTACCAAGAGAGCATCCCAAGCATGAAAATGCACGCACAGGATACTCCACTCAAACGGGAAGATCCCTTTTAGGTATCAACCATACCTGCACACGAGGGTGGCGATGATGACACACCACGCCGTACAGCAGCAGTCGGCATTTAGATGTTCTTCGCTCTTCCGATGGCGGCAACACAGCCAAAATGAGTAGAACAAGAGAAAGAGCAGGTCCAGAGCCAGGCAGGAGAGCGCGATGCCACCCAACAGCAGCAGGGCCTGCGGAAAATAAAGAGTGTCACAACTGGCCATGGCACAGCCACAACAGGGCATGGGATCCGGGCACGAATCGTTGAGGGCTCTGCAAAAAGACGGCACTGAAAGCATACCTTGAAAGCAAGCTGGTTTGTAAGGTTTGTGTATTTTTAAAATACAAACAGGAGATTTTTACCCCCACTTTCTCCCCTCTGCACCCCACTCAGTGAAGTCACATTCTTTACCTAAGCGGTGAATAGTTGAGCCATTTGATCTGTCCCAGTCTGCAAACAGCCTAAGCGAATCAGGGAGGGTATCCTCTTTGCTCCTGATTACAGGTCAGCAGATTTTAAGAGGAAAAAAATTAAATAGTTCAGCCAGCTGCCTCTATCTGTACAGTTCTTTAATCTTCATGAATAAATATGCAGGCTTATTCATTAGAAATCCAAGTGCATGAGTGGGTTTGAAAAGAGGTGGAATTTATTATACATGCGTGAGATTGATTTAAAAAAAAATTAATCCCCGTGCAACGCTTCTGTTCAAGGTAGACCTAGAAGAAATGCTAACCCCCTCCATATACCATCCACGTATATAGGTACAACAAATGTGGATGCTATAAAACACGCTGGCTTGAGGCCATCACAAGCTAAGTTATTGTGTTATACCTATTTCTAGTCAGATGTTCCAGGGAGGAAAGAGAAGCAATACGTGTTTAACTCCATTCCAATTTATTTTTATTCAGAAAATCCTGGCCAAAACCCAAAAATGCAAAACAACTCTGTTAAATAAAATAAAAAAATAAATTAAAAAATCCGTTCTAGCATCAAACCCAGTCACACTGCTTCACATGAGTCAAGTATTTTGCCAATAAGCTTATTTGGGTAAACCCCTGGTAGTGGTGACAAATGCCAAATTATTAGAAATGACTTGAATATCTGGAAAGGGTCTAAGTCACCTACGGCTGCCCCAGTATTGGGAAGGCAGGCACAGATATGTAACAGCCAACCTAAACAAGCTTTGGGGATTTTTTTTTTTTTTTTAATCAGCGTGTCTTTTCCTCTCCACGCAGAAATTCCTTAAAGAACATTTATAAGCTTCTTCCTGATTAAAACAATGACTTTCTCCTGGTCAAACAAAACAAAACAAAACAAAGAATGCTGCGATTAAAGTAAGATTCTTAGCAAAACTGGTGACCGTTTCTAATGGGGTCTGGTAGTAACTTGCTCTCTGTGGGCTTTTCTTCCCCTTCTTCCCCCCTGGTCTGCTCCATAAGTACTCCCTGCTGAGTTATTATCCTGGCAAACTGTACAAGCCACACAGCATACTTTCCAGCCAAGCAAACGTCAGTGTGTACAGACCGTAGGGCCCACCGCTACACAGAATGAGATTCACGCTCGTTAAACCCAAGTGCTGCCCCACCGACACTCCACGGAGCGCGTGCTGCTCGCTGGCCCAGCCTTCAGAAACTCACCCCGAGCCCACTGAGCACACTGGGATGGGGCGAGCTCACAGGTGCTGTTTTCCCCAACTAAACAGCTGAAATCTGGTCTCGTTGTACAAAGCGAATTTTGGGATCTTTAGCAGAGGAGAGTGGGGGTGGAAGGGAAAAAGCCCTATCCCCCTTTCCCATGCTTACACCAGATGGTGTGTGCGTCGCTGGAGCTCCTGAGCTGAGAGGGGCCTTCGAGAGGGAAGCTGCGTTCAGAGCCCCACGTTCTCCCACTTCTGAAGGCTTTGCCATGTACGAGCACTCAATCCTAATTTAACAAACACATTTGGCATACCAAAGCTCCTCGGGGATCTTCTTTATTTTTTAAACACGTCAGGCTGCTGTAACACAAAGCTTTCCCGTGCTGCTGCTCTTTCTTCACACCCTCAACCTTCCTCCACATGCTAAAAGGCATTACCTCTGGAAAGGTGAAATCAGCTGAAATCATCCCAGCAACTCTAGCAGCAAAAAATTCTCGCTGTAGCTCCAGATGTAGGGGAGCAGCTCCCGTTAAAAGGAAAAAGAAAAGGTAATACTAAAAGAACAACAGCAGCAAAAAAAGACTGCCATGCAGCAAGCAACCTGAAGTTCCTGCTTTGAAGAGACACTTAATAGAGGCTTCGATTTATGTACCTGGCCAAAAGGACTTGGCTGGCCACTACACCACGATCTGTGTTTCATTTTCCAGAGAATATTTGTTTTCCATTAATGGATATGTGCCATGACAACAAGTGAAATCATCCAACAGAGCAATTATTAATCTTTCTGACTGATGAGTCAGTTTAGGACCCAGAGACTGGCTGGCAGTGAAAGCCTGGTCGCAACCAAAGATATGCCTGTGCCTGCTCGTTAGGATTAAATGACAGTATTTTTAAAAGGGGGGTTGAGGCTGGATAAAACCTCAGACACTATCCTGCACCAGTAAATCTGGGACTCGGTTATCCAAGGCCACGTTATCCTGAGTAAATGTAAAATTATGCACTGGGCCTTTTGCCACAAAAGAGCATCAATTTATCTTCGAACATTTGCTGAGCTATCAGAACCATTCTAGCAAATGATGCATGAACTGCCCTTACAGGGAAACGGAGACAACTTGGAGGAGCAACATTTTACCACTGTGCTGACACTAATGGCAGAAGTGGAGACAGAGCAGTCCCTGAAAATGAGCGTAAATCCAAGTGGTATCAGCCAGACTGGCAGGAGACGAAGCTACAGCATTAGGAAGAGCTTTCAAAATAAAAGTTAATCACAGAACACAGAGAAGGGAGGAGCATGAGCAGCATTGCTAGCTTGGGAAGGCACCATGAAACCTGAATAGACTCGGTCCTGTGCAGGGATGGTGCTCAACAGCCTGCTGCAGTGTTAATGGCTTTGCTCAACTCCACCATGGCTGCCAAAATTCATGGTATTTACTCTCAGAATAAGGCAGCAAAAAAGAGGCAGAAAACATCTAGGTCCCTGTGGACGGAGAGAGGCACTATCACAATAAGAAACATAAGGCACAGTAAAAACATTCCCCTTAGATATACCCACGGGCTGGTCAGGTCTTCCAAGTGGTCTGAGGGTACCCGTAAGTGCTGATATTATACCTAAAGACATATATGTAAATCAGCCTTCAGCTAGCATAACCCTTGGTCTCCGAGACCATGCCTTAATGTTACTGTGGATCAATTAAACCAACACACAGCCTTGGCTACTGGATGAAAAGTCTCCATACAAGCTTTCATAGCTTGCAAGTTCCAAACTGCAGTCTACACCATTAGTTACCTGAATGTATCTGTGGACTGTGGTCCTGAAAGGCTAATTTTATCTGCTGAAAAATTTCACTTAAGGGATGTATACTCGGTCCCACCCTAAGTAGTCACAAAGAGAAGTGATCTGCATGAGAATGAGAACAGGGATATACAACATACACTTGAGTGTTTTTCCTTAGAAGACAAAGCCTAAAAAAAGCCCTGACGCTCTGTACCACAGGAGGTAAATTCTAGGTTGCGTTCACATTACGTGTCAAGGTTTAGCACTGCCTGAAGTGCTGTTGGTTTGTCACTCAGCTGTGCAGAGAAGTGTTGGCTTAGGGACCCTTCCTCACAACATCGTGTCCCCTCTGCCATGAAGGTTACTTGGCACAAGAAATCTGAGCAGCAGAACAAGCTTAGAAAGTTAACTCTGAATGCACAAGGGCTCAATCCATGTGTTTATTAAACACAAGTTTTACCAACCTCAAGCCATCCAACTTCCAATTACCACATTCTTTAGACCTTAACTGTACTAATCGCAACAGGGCATAGTGAGCAGTTCCTCACATGAAATAGATGACAGCTATTTCTGGATAATACTGCTATTTTACTACTAGTTAGCCCACTAAAACCTCAGTAAGTAACTTGAGAGCAAAGATGAAGCCTTCAGATGGTTCCTGAAAAGCATGCAGCTCCACTTCTAACCTTCCATCACTAATTTTGAAGTTATTTCATCTGAAAACTTCATCATTTCAACCCACAGGAAAAAGCAGCTACAGCTTTTGAGCATCTCAACGCCACAGCTATCCTAATCATTGCCAGATTGAGAAGTGGTTATAGTTTTACCTTAAAGTCAGCTTTTGACAAAAGAAAGCTTTCCACTGAGTCTGCAACTAATGCTCCTTCTGGATTTCCATGCAGCGACTTGAGATTGTGATAATAAAACCGAGAGAAGAGGTTAAAGGAGTGTGGGAAGAGAAAAACGTTCACCCACAAGAACAAATGAAGCAAACTGGGCTGCTGCCAAAGGAGCACTCATCTCTATTTATTCCGTGAAGGACGGAAGTCTTCTTAGCAAGAAAAGAAACTGCTGTGGGTTAGTGTCACGCCTACACTACTTCCTACACTGTTATTTTGCAGACTTCAGGACATCTGAGAAGCTTACGTACTCGCAGATGGTAAGCAATTACGTGCTCCCAAACCGATTTTTTTTTTTTTTTTAAATACTACAAACACAACCGAAACACTGACTCCCTCATCAGCTTGCTCTGAACGTGTTGGGTGCTCAGAGATTCCATTTTCATTTCTGAAAAATGCTGTACATGGTGTTTGTTGAGATACTCAAGTATCTCGGGGATGTCACTCATCCCACAGCCTCCACAGGAGGATGCAGGCTTTGGTAGGGAACAAAGCCAACCGTATATTGGCTTCCTAATGTGGAAACCATTGCTGATCTCAGCACTAAACCATCCCTATCTCCTCTGCCTGGGGGACAGGCCTTCCCAGGCCAATTACTGTACTCAACACAGTAGAGGAGCAAGGCTGGGCAGGAAACATGCTGTGGAAGAGGCTTTTCCCACGGTACTGAGATGTATTCTCCTTGGTGAGGGATCCCTCAGCAGCATGGAAGAGCACCATGGAAACAGAGGACAGGTTCCACTGTCTCATCCCCTTATACAGACATCTCCCAGAGAAAGCATGCTGTCAAGGGAGTGCAGCAGATTTTACATAAACATATATATATATTTAGGGCAAGTCCACACTGGAGAAAGCAATATAGGCCAACACTTTGCCTTCAGCTTTTTTTGGCTATTTACCTTTCTTTCTGGAAAAAAGAAAATGCCAAGGATTATGTCATGGTTTGTTGTTTTTTTTTTAAATCACCTTAAGATAACACAGCACACATTAGAATAAAACTGATCTACAGTTGAAACCTCTCCTAGCACAACTAGGTAGCTCAAATCTCTTTAATCAAGTTGGTTAAATAAACAAGCTAGCTTCCTCAATGCTGAGGAGCTATCTACACAGGCAAGGGCATTCCACAGTTAATTGGCATTAGAGCTGTGAACTAAAGCCACTTTAATTACAAATGAGTGTTCACACAGGGTTTTTATGTAGTTTAACTAGAATGGCTTTAATTCAGCGTAGTTTAATTCACTTTAGTGCATTTAAAGTGGTTTAACTAATCTGCTTTGAAATTATTCCTCCAGTTAATTCAGATTAATTTCTCAAGTGCCTTTGTGCAGGCGTCAACTGAGAACAAGGCTAGGTTGATTAAAGATCCATCATCATTTCCTCCGTGCTAACATCCTGACCCCTTATTTCATAATTAAAGACTTGCAACACTGCCTTTGTATTTGGTCCAATACACAGAAGTCACCAGTGCAGAGGCCAAAAATACACAACCTCACTGATACTTGGCTCACTGCAGTAACCCAAACGCGCTACAACCATCGACAGACTTTCGAGCGCTGTGGTTAAACAGCGTCTAGCACAGGTACATCTGCACACCTCAGCTTCCACAGGTAACACGGGGGCAGATGCCAGAATTCATCAGAGCATCTCATATCACAAACTAAAGAGAGATGGAAAGCGCTGAGCAGAAAGGATTTACTTAACAATTGGGTTGGATTTTTTTTTTCTGCCCACGAATGCAGATCTAAGCCGTGCTAATCAGCAGCGAACACTGGAGCCCTATTGGGTTGAAGTCAAATAACAATCCATTTATTCCCTTAGCTGTTACCAACTCAGCAATCTCCATCTCACACAGCAAGGAAACATTCCCAGAGGTAAGGGGGTCCTCTAAATTGGATGTTTCTATCCCTAGTTTCTCCATAATGCTGGCTGAAAGCCTCTATGCACTACAGCGATGAAAAGAATGAGATGCTCTCACCGAATTCAGTTTCCACTGACAGGTCCCCACAGACTAAATCTTTATTAAATGAGGCTTAGCTCAGAACTGGCAGCTTGTCAAATGAGCATTCTCACTGAAAAGGCGGATTTCCTTTCTGGGGATTCTGCAAATTCCCTTGCAGGGCTCTAAAAAACAAAAAGACCAAAAAAACCCCAACCCACACCACGGATGCATCAGTGTCCATGCAGGACTCTGCCCCAAATCCCAGACAAGCAAGAAGTGTAAGCAATCCTCTTGGGAACCAGCCTTTAGCTTTAGAAGTTCAGTTCTTCCTATATTCCCAGTTGGACAAAGATCAAACCATTAATTAACTTTATTTAAAGGCAAAAATCAGATAAATATTTGGAGTATCGAGGTGAAGGGCACCAAAAGGATAGCTGGAAGAATTTGGTGGGTCTCCTGCACCACTCGCATCCACACTCAGCTTGCCCAGCTCCCCCATGGCAGATCTGCACAATTGCTCCAGACATTCCTTTCCCATAACAGATTAACTCACATGTTACCAACCGACAGAGGTTCCTCTACTCAAGGTCTTTTAGCAGCAGCTTTATATCCCCGGTTAGAAAACTCTATCACTCATTAAAATCTTAAAACACCATCTCCTCGCAAGGTAATTTTCCAGCAAACCAGCTAATGGCAAGAAACCCCATGCTATAAAGGAAGCACAAATTTAATGCTCCTACAACTCGGGGATAAGCAAGCCCTGCCTGCGTTACCTGGCTCAAGCCCAAAAGCTGTATCAATTCCCATGCCAAGACAATTCCCCATCCCCAGCTCTGCAGCAGGAGCTCAGCTACGCTCCCGCTGGTCTGGAACTCCCTGAAGGCAAGACGTGGCACTGCCAAGCTGCTTGTTGGAGGCAGGCAGGGAGCAGGGCACACTTGCACAGCCCAGCACGTGAGCTAGGCAGCACTGGTGTACTAAAAGAGGGAAAAAAAGAAAAAAAGGGGCAGGAAATGCTTAGGCTTGAAGCCCAGTGACTTAATCCAATTTCCATCTTTTTTCCCTTCCCCCTCCTACAACGTGGGCTCTCAGAGACAATACACTTCATTTAGAGGAGAAAAAAAAAATCCCTCCTGTGTGCCTATTCTTACACATTATCAAGCAAAGCACTGGGACACTGCATTTTTTTATGTCTCTATGCTGACCATGCATGTTCTGGAGTGGGCGCCAACCTCAAAGATTTTCTTTCAGGACTCCAGCTGTAAGGAGTCCGTGCTTTACTGCAGGCAAAATGCTCTTTAGCTGTTGCCGTTTCTTATTAGATATGGTTTGAAACCCAGGTATTCATACTGCTCCTGTGAATTTCGAGAGTTCTCCACAAAGATAGGGTCTTTCAGTACAGATGATTACATGCATGGGCCACAAGTCTCCTGTTTCTCTGTAGGACCTAAAGCCTGTCCTTTGCAGAACTGGGTAGGTAGTGACATGGCACTGGTTAAGATTAAATGACATGTTTAGGCTCACAGCAGCTCCTTGACCTCTTAAACCAGCCAACCAGACTGGAAGAGATCAGCCACTACAGAGTTTGAAGAGACTGAGCTCAACCCTCAGCTTTGTGAGCAGGCAAAGCTTGGCAGGGAGGTCCCTGCAAGCTGCACACACCACGCAGCACCCCCTTAGCAGGCAGCCATCGGGCTGCTCCGAGAGAGGCTTTCACACACCATTTCTGTTTGGAAGAGGATAAACAAGATATTGGGGAGGGAGGGGAAAGGGAGAGGAAACAAGCAGAACCACCCCTAAGTGGAACAGAAAACAAAAACTTGTCCCCATTGTGGAAACTTTACCCAAAGGAACATAAACCCATCAACAGGGTTAGCCTGTCCCACCAGCAGGGATTGCAGCATTTCTGTAACCACCACCACTGTAGACAACATGATTCTGCTCACAGCTGCCATTGCTTTGCATTACTTTGAACTTGCTGGTTTGTCTTCAGTGATACAGAATTACATCTCTTGTGCCAGTTAAGGAGTTTTGCTGGGCAAAGATGACTTGTTTGAATTCCTTAGCAGCGTATGCATTCAGTCGCATAGATGCGAGCACAGAGAAGTGTTTTTCTTCTTGCTATACTTTTCTGGCATCTTCTCGATGCAGCTCGTGACTTGTAGCCATATCAAAGCAGCTGAGAGGAAAACAGTTCAAGTATGGCCACTTCCTGTCTACCCCAAGTGATAGAAAACCCACACTGACTTTCCAAATTTGTCTCCAAAATTTCCACATGAAAGAAGTTCATTTTACTGTAAGATATTTTTAGCTACCACACTTGGACTGAAGTGATTTTGGAATGCCAGGGTAGGCTGCCTTTCACAGGTTTCCACTACGGGACCGTGCAGAGTGCCTCATTCCCTTCACAACATCACCACAATCTCCCATAGCCAAATAATTTTGGTGGAACTGCGAGCAGGATTTAGTAAGGCTCACTGATGGGACCCAAGCAAGCAGGGAAGCTTCGATGACAAGACTAACAGAAGCAGCAGCTTCACCTTAGTTCCCAAGCAGAGCAACAACAAATGAAAACGAGGAACTGCATTTCCATTTACCCCATTCAGCTCCACTGCCATTTTTCTACACAGCTGAAGCAGCCCAGATGGCTGTTTACACAGCAACAGCTAAGAGTACTTCATAATACACGTCAAGCCTACTACTACAGGGTGAGAGAAATACGCTGCTCTCCATGCCATTAGCAAATCACACTGGTCTAGCTGCCCTGCTGGCTGACCTCTGTGAGGGGATAAAGAGCAAAATCAAAGGCAAACTGCCCTACATCTTTAAAGAGTCACAGCCCATTGTGTTACAGCTAGCAGTCCATAGGACATCTTCCTTAAAATAATTTGTATTGGAAGTCAGCTTTAATGCAGTATGTCAGTCATGTGGAGAGGCCACCAAGAAGTGGGAAGGGGCAGGATCCCATAGGGCTATATTCTGTGAGCTGGGGAAGGAGGAACGCAGACCTCTGACCCACTTACTGAGAGCAGACCTGAACTGACCTCCTTGCACAAACAATGCAAACGTGCCATTTAACTTCCAGAGACAAACAAGTGCCACGCTTCTCACCATAAATTCACTCCAAACTTCCTCTTTGAAGTCTACTATAGTCAGAGTTGACAAAAACCCCAACAAACTACCATGAAAAACAGACAGAAAAAGGAGGAAATATCTTCCTTCGACTTAAAGCTGTGCATTTCCCTCCCCTAAAAGAGGCTCATTCATGTGCAGGAAACGTTTCCACACTGAGTCTTCCTTGGTTTTATTTAGGGTTTAGTGGGGGTTTTCTGAGTCGGGTTTTTTGTCTTTTCTTTCTTTAAAGCAGAAAAAAGCTCTCAAAAACAAACCTCAGAGACAAAGACAACCAATATTCACTATTGAGAACCTTCAAAACCCGGGAAAAAAAATACCATAGAGAGACTAACAGAGGAAGCAGATCAAAAAAAAAAAACAACAACCCATCCAAGCCAGCCAAGACCCACCACAGTCACAGCTGGAACCTGTGTTTCTGCACCACTGACAAGAGCAGGAGCGTCATTAACCACTTCTCCGCTCAGCGTTGCAGCCCGTGCGAGGGAAGCTCCAGAGCTAAGAAAGGCCCCATGCAGGCTCCTTGCCAAATGCAGAGAAGGGATTAGGGCCTCCGGCAGCTCTACTGAAGGAAATACAGTTTGAATAGAGATGCTTTCTTTGCAGCTTTCCCCACAAAGCAGGGCAGAGCTGCAGATGGCCCTCTCAGCAACCAGGGCAAAGTCAGATGCTACGCCCTCAAGAGCAGCGTTGTGGCAAATGGCCCCAGCTTTACCCCTCCACTTCTGCTGCCCAGTCCTCACGCTGGTTAAAAAGGGGAGCACATGCTTTTTAAATTCATCTCCTGAATGCCATTCATGAGAATAAGCAAACAGCTCACACACACACATATATATAGGCTAAAACCCCTTGCAGTTACAAGTCAAATATGGTGCCACAACATGTATTTCCACAGGACACCCTGCTTGGCAGCTTTGGGGCTGAGCAGCTCTTCCCAGTTTCTCCATTTCCCCAGTGGGTCAGGGGACGCAGGGTAACTGTCCCTTTCAATTAAGCAAAGCTGTTCAACTCTCCCAGGGCTTGTCTGCCTGCAAAGGTGAAAGTTATCATGAATCACTGGCCTAAAAAAAACAAAACAAAACAAAAAAAACCCCTGGGTTTATATCAGCTGTTTAGGGACAAATATACCTCACTCTTAGCTTTTATTACTATCAAATTTGGGGATGTGTAGAACACATAAGTAGGGTTATTTTGCCATAATAGCAATTACACCAGTTAGAAGAAGCAGGCGTTTGCCCCACTGTGTCCTAACAGGAATGCTCATTAGCTGCTCCACTTTCTCAAGACAGACCCATCATTTCCACTAGAAATCCATGCGATTTATAGGTAAACTAATATGCACATAGCCGTCTTTCAGAGACCCTCCTATCCTGCTCATGAGATCAGCACTGGTAGGATTCCTCGAGCTCCTCCATGGGTATCTGTTCATTCATTCATCAATTCTTCTGCACTCCATCTTGAGATTGATTTTTCAGGAAAGTTCTCAGGGCTCTCTGAGAGGTTCTGCCCACACTGATGTCATGGCTTTATTTAAAGAAGGAATCCCACTAAAGTGGTTTATAACGTGCTCTGGCAGGACAGTGTAGACAGAGTTAAATCCTATTAAGCTACTTAAGTTGCTTTCCCCCCCGCTCTAAAGTCATCTGTCAAATGCTGGCCCTCCACACAGCAGCCAACTATCAAACTAGCTTATCAAGAGTCATGCTTAAAACACCAAACAAAATCAAAAGATTCAATTGTCACACATATGAGGAAAAGAAACTGGGGCAGTGTGCTGCTCCAGCAACCTCCTGGGATCCCAGAGGGTGGAGAAGGCTGGTGATTAGTTTTTCATTGCAGTTGGATTGTAACCCACTTGCACACCACTGAACTGTACTAAAGGTAAAATAAGAATGATTGTTTCTTTACACTTTAGTCTTGACTATTTTGAAAGGACTCTATGGAAAATACATGACTAAGGAATATATTGTAAATCAGTACCACACCAATGGTGGAGGGTGGAAGGGGTGTAACTGGAAAAGCAAAGCACCCCACGGAGAAGGAGGAAAACAGCATTCAAAGTAACCTCACCTCCTCTCCCAGTAACTTGAAAAATAGTCAGAGACCTGAAAGATTAATTCACATAAATGTTAAATGTCCACACTTGGAGCTCCAGTTTTATAGCATTCACTCCACCAAACTAACATGCTACTGCTATGACATTTCAGAGACAAGTCTCAATTTCACAGCTTCTTTAAATTAACAGAAAACAATAGGCTGGAAAAAAAACACCTCACACCTCTGGAGGTCACTGCAGTGCAACCTGCTGTTAAAAGCAGGGCTAATTTAATAGATGGGGTTGCTCAGTGCCTTGCCCAGGCCAGTTTTACATGTGTCTAAAGCTACAGTTTCCAAAGATTCCCTCAGCCACTGCTCCAGCACTAAGAAAAATGTCCATAAGTGATTACACCCAAGTGCCATTTCCCATTGCAACTTGTGGTTGTTGCCACTTGTCCTTCTGCTGAGCAACTCTGAGAAGAGTCCGGTGCTGTCTTCAAGTTCCTCCTCCAGGTATGAGGAGCTTGCTCACATATCTGCACTTTTGCTTTCTCTCCAAGCCGAAGGGTCTCAAACCTCCCAGCCTCTCTTCACAAGTCAGGCTCCAACATCTCCGTGGCCTTCCCCTGGGCACGCTCCAGTTAGTCAACATCTCTCTTGCACTGGGGGCCTCAAATCATGATGCAGTTATACAGCATTTATGCTGGCACACATAACTGGAGGAGAGCCCATGCATGCAAAATGGCTGATGACCCCATTTTAGGGCTATTTTCAGCCTGCTTAGAGGGCTGGGCAAAGCAGAAGCCTTCAGAGCTCAGGTTTGCCTCCAGCTGCATGACCTACTCCACCTGATCCGGTCACAAAGCTCCAAAAGGTGACAGATCTCCACTCACGCTGAACAGCACAGGCAGCCGCTCTGTGGGCATGACAAATGCAGCAAGTACCATTTGAGACCAAGCGAGAGACTCGACAGCATGGATGTTATTCCTCAAAACAACAAAAAGAGACAGCCAAGGGGGGAGGAAAAGAGAGGTAGGGAAGGAAAAAAACCCCCAGCAATAGAGAAGTTACATGCTTCAGACTGAAAATAAGGCACCTCGGGAGCTATTCGGCGAGCCCAAGTGTATGGATGCTCGTGCATCCCATTGGCTGCCGCCTTCCAGAGCTGCACAGCAACGAGCCCGGGAGGTGGGAAGCTGCCAGCACGCATGAGAGCTCCCTGCTCAACTCCTCCTCCACATCCCCACAGCCCAGCCTGACAAGCAGCACTACTGCTCCAGCTCACCAGCTAACCGCAATATCGATCGCTCTTCCCCCAGCAGAGGTCAATCAGGGAGAAACAGCCGAAGGAGGCAGGACATGAGTTAAATGAATGACAGGGTTGATGAAGAGCAGCCACACCAGGTTAATTCAACAAAAGCAGTATAGGACAATCCCATGTTCCACCTCAGTCCACAGCTCAGGTTTTTCTTGGTAAGCATTAAGGCAGTACTGCAGAAATAAGGATGAGGTGGGGGAAGATGTGCAGTTGTGCTCACGTCTGACACAGGGCAGAGAACTGCTGGCACCCAAAAGGTATTAATACTCCTCAAAGGCAGCACTGCACAGCACGAGTGCCGCTCTTGAGCGTATTTCACTCCATTAATTTAGGAGAGGGAAGAAATGGTCACAACAGATAAAGCTGCCCATCCTCAGCTTCCCTACGAAAGGGGCTCCAATCCCAGGTTCCTAGACCACACCAACATTTACAAGAGGAGATGAGAACTTCCTGTAGAAAGCCAAGCAGGAGAGAGTACAGAAACTGGCATCACGTGGAAAAGCAACTGATCCAGCTGTTGGGCTTACCACCACCGCAGCTACAAAACAGATCACGAAGCGTGATGCGGAGGAGGAAAACCAGTGCCTGAGCACAACAGCTCACCGCAGGAGAGCTTGTCACAGCTTTCCTCCAGCACAACCACCTAAACCAAAAACATTAGATGCAAGCAAAATTAATCTAAGGCACACACAAAAAAGGTTACAAGCGGACAAGGAACAGGCTCCAGCACAGGAAAGGTCTGAACTCTTTCTGCCCAACCCCAAAATCATTATCCTAGAAGTTCTTAGCATCAAGCAAAGGACATCCTGAATTCCTCTGTCCCACTTCCCAGTATGAGCAGAAGCAGCTCATCTTCAGAGCAGTTGTTATTGATAAGGTGCATCTTGACAAATTGGGCCTGGTCGTACAATGATGATTCTCAGCTTGGAAAAGCAGAACTAACAGAAGGAACAAGGCTGAAAATGGAACAGCAAAACAAACAGCCAAACTTTTTTTTTTTTTTTAAAAAAAAGTAAAAGCAAGCAAACAAAAATTATAAAAAAATGGCACTGAAATGGGAGGCCCTGAAGCAACCCATGCTGCCAGCTCTAGTGAGGATAGAGCAAAGAGCAGACAAACCCCCCAGATCCCCAGCACGCACACATACACATGCCTGTTTCTGCTGTGGTCTTCTCAAATGAAGAAAAATCTCCAAGAGATACAGAACCTTCTCCATACACTTCCTTGTCAGAGAGAAGTGGTAGTTCCTGCCAGCATACCCAGTAGAGAAACATTTTTAAAGTTTTCGGGGACTAAGAGTACAAATTCATTTGAGAATGTCACATCTTTTGTTAGTTCCCTTGAGTTACATGCAATGAAACTAATTGTGGAGACATTTGACAAACAGACAGCTAAAGATTAGATTTCTTCATTATTCAGCAGTAACCAAAAAGGTTTGTAATCGTTTATATGGGCATAGTTCTCAAGCTTACAAATTACTGTTATTTCTGCATCAACTTGCTTTTTCTTCAGAAAAAAAAAAAGGGTAAAAAGCCCAGTTTTTACCAGTGAGGTCTCCCCAGTATTGACAAAGTACTACTTTCTCCATTAACAGCTGCTGCTACATATGAATGTGTCAGATTTTTTTCCCCCTCCTTTCTCTTCTCCAGCTGTGAGGGGTACGTTGGCTCCCACTGGGCTCAAGCAATCGCTCAACACTCCACCAGTGCAGTGTGAGCTGCAGACAATGCCACGCTTTTACTAGAACAGAGCTAGCAGAAGGAAAGAGTAGGCAGCAGAGCTGCTTCTAAAACTTATTTACCCTGTCCGCAGGGAGAAGGTAGCAAGATTAGTTTCCATTTTCCTCATCTTACAACAAGGCTGTCCTGACATCCTCAAATGAGAGTGACTTGGATACCTACTACGCAAATATTAAGCTGTGTTGTTTAAATAAGCTATCCAGAGGTCATCATCTATCCAATCTGACCCGCTAGAGCAACAAAGTGCAGCAGAGACAACTCCACCCTAACAAGCAAGGCTATTTTTGCTGCTGTGCTTGAAGATCAAAGCTTTTCCCTAACGAGTTACGATCCCAGGGGCTAAGACCACTTCAGTACTAGCTAAGATGGGAAGAAAAGCCTCTACTTCCAGGATACTTATGACTCAAGCAAACACCAAGTTCATGGTAACAAGCACGACACAAGATGTATATTAAAATTGCTATCACTGACAGCACGGCAGCAGGAATATCCTATTAAAATCCTGTAACTAAATCAAGGAATTCTAATATTCATAACTGAACTTAAAAGCCCTACCCTCTGGGATACTAGTGCATTTCCCCTCAAAGACTGTTCACTTCATTGACAGTCATGTTGCTTTTCATAATCTTGTCCACAAATTCAATCAAGCTCCAGATAAAATCTAATCAAGTTGGACAAGCTGAATTGCAAGGGCTGTCTTTTCAAGTCCTCTAAGGGAGGTCAGCTCAAAGTAAGCCTCTGATGTCCCAGGACTTGAGCAGGCTTATTTCATGTAGTTCATTGCTGTAGGCACCAAAGATCATCCATCTTAGCTCCCCAAACTATTTTGAATACTCACTCTAGTGGGGCATTTGATCTCCAGACAAGGTAAGTTGAGTCTTCTGTCCTTTTTGCTCATATCCTTAGTGATCTCTCCAGGTACGAAAATGGCCCTCATAGGTATAGGGAAGACCTGCTATTCACAGAACTCCATTACTACAATCATTCCTCAAGTTTGTCTCTCTGGAAAACATGACCATCCCTAACAGCTACTACTGGTCTGAAGACAGTGAGCATCCTAAAGCAAACATAAGCACCCATAGATCACCAGGGCAAAGGATGTACATTAGGAAGACCTCATCGTTCACATTTATGACATGTGGGTCATTTCAGTCTGTCCTTCAGAGACATCCTTTTTTCTTCTCCCCGCCAACTGCAAAGACAAGCTTTAAGGTGCAGCCAAGATCTAGATCCTTTAGTTACTCCCTAGGAAGCAAGCATGAGGAAAAATTTACTCCTCCAACTATTAAACAGGAGAAGCCACCCTTTTGCATTTATGCACTTCAGACTAAAGCTTTCAAAAGTATCAATGTAACTCTTACACTCTTTAAAATAAAGTAAACATGTTTAATATTGACCTGTAAGCTGATACTGTAAGAAAAAAAAACCTACCCAACTATTCAAGAGGTCCTTGGTTCTAAATTTAACTTAAAATTTTATCCATGGAGCCTAGGAACAGCAGCAGAACATTTAAGTACCATACAGAACCAATGTGTTTGGGGTTAAAGCTTGTCCAGCAGTATGAAATGTGCAGCTACCATCTCACTGCCATTCTCCTGTCCACCAAGCATATCCAAATCTTTATTCAGACTAATGACTCTGATGCAGACTCAAGGCAACTCATTCTATCAAAGTGGTACTGGTGGGGAGGAAAGTTTTGTAACCGTAGTAGTAGTTAGTTTCACAATAACTAAATCTTGCAAAGGGAAAAGCCACTTTTTCCCAGCATCATACTTCCATAGATAACAAGACAGTGAATGCTCACGCTAGCCAAATTCCTAACATTTCAAAACTAATTATTTCTAAGCTACTGGATAGATAAACAGAACTAACAAGTTCCCAGCCAGCAAGCCACTCCCCATCTTCCTCTTGTTCAGCGTCTGTAGCTCAGGTCATTTCCAATTTTGATTCCAGCAGGAAGAGCTATTTCAACCAGAGCACTGCAATAAGATGTCCAGAAGCCCAGACTCACTGACTCTGCATTACATTAAAAAAGCACTTGGAAAAAAGGCTAGTGATTAAAGGAAGGGTGCTGTTATCTCCAACACACCAAGTGTCTGAAAGGATGTTCCCTCCCAGACACTTCAATGTATGAAATTCAGTTCCCTTCCTTTTTCTTTTTTTTCTTTTTTTTTTAAATAAAGTCTTTATA